>VWZO01016882.1:0-23208 GCA_013396975.1 Bucco capensis | reverse complement strand
GGGGGAAGGTGTGGAAGCGGGGGGGGGGGGGGGAAGGAGCAAGGGAAGTATTCCTTGGCAAATCAAGTGAGTCTCAAGCAGCCATGCCTACTCTGTCAAATCTGATTTCTATGATATAATTGGTACTGTGCATTCTTTAATGAAGGAATTATTTGAAGACTGTGTCCATTTGAGCAGGAGTAAGAGCCTGGCAATGAGAGATTTTTCATCAGGATACATTATTAATGAACTGCACAGGAGACACACAAACCTGCTTTAGCAGGCAAACTGTAAATGAGCCTGTTTGGTAAGAACAGGCAAAATGTGTGTGTGCTGAGAGAGGCTATTCTGAGAATTTAACTCCTTTCTGACTAGGAAAGGCATCCAGCCTGGCTATAATTGGTGCCTGTGGCAGTTGTTGATCCTCTGACTACATTAGCTCTCTGTGCCCTTCAGCAGACTTGGGAAAACATTTCTAGTCCTTGTTAAGCTGTCTATTATCAAGACTTCATAAATATACACGTGGAGAGTAGATGATTTGCTATCCCAGTGCCTTAGAGCACTTCAAGAAATTAGTTCCTACTATTTCAGGCATTAATGTTGTGGTAATTATGCATGAAGCAATAATGCAATTAAAATTGCCTTCCAACTCACTCAAGTGGGAATATTTTTTGCAAATGATACTTGATCTTTTCTCAGCAATATTCTCTAGGCTGTGTGACTCAAAATGGCAGTGTGGCACTGGTTTACCTCCATCCTCAGTTTGCCTGCAGCTCCACTCACTATTAACCCGAAGATTACCATCTGTTGGCTTTTGTTGACCTGTGGAAGAAGGCAGCAGTCTGATTTATTACTTTTTCTCTCCTTTTTTTCTTTTTTTCCCCCCTCTTCTCTAGTGGCAAAGTGCCCACCTCACAGCTGGCATCGAGTGCTTCAGCAGTGGGGTTTCTTATTTAAAGGATGCAGCCATATTTCAAGGCAGGAAAAGTAGGCTAGCTTTCACTTTGCAACATGTTCCACTTTCTTTGTGCACAGTACCTACTGGTTTCAGATCTTTGCAATATCTGCTATAATAAAGCACAGCAATACATCAAGCCAGATTTCAGCCTTAGGTCTGGATTTCTTTACATTTAAATTGGACCTTGTGTTCCTTGGGAGAAAATATATATATTTTGTAGCTGAGTTACAAATAAGCTTTTCCAGCTTTTTTGGCAGCCAGGTAATAGTTAAAATGAAAAGGTTTCTTTTTTTGCTGCCAGAAAAGCAGTTTAATAACTTTGGGTCCATTTGTTCATAGCAGTAGTGGAGTTGAGCCCTACAAACCCCTGGAGCTTGGCAAGGCAGACAGACTTGGCAAGCTTTCCTATGAGCTTATCAAGTCTGAGTCAAGCATTGACTCAGTTGTTGCAACTTCAAATATATTTAGTACATTTTGTTAACAGGAATGTTGAGGTGGAGAGGTTTTTTTAGGGTTGGTTGTTTTTTTTTTTCCCCTCTTTGCTGACCTTAAAGAATACATTACACTTTCTACAACTAGCTGGTCCTTAAACCATGCATGGTGATTTCTGGCTTGTGTTAAATTCAGAATAAATGTATATGTTATGCTATCTGATTTACTTTTGATATTAAGATATTGAGGAAGTATATGACATTCTTTGTGTTGATTGGCATTTGATAATGTGAATCTCTAGAAAAGACAAGGATAGCCATTATTTTTCAGTGTGGTGTAACTGGAACAGCTTTTGCCCTCTGTTTGGAGCATGTGGTGCATGCAGACTTGCATTAAGTGTTCTCACTTCTAATTTTCACCTGTATGGATCCTGCCAAAAGAAAAATACTTCAAAATTTGACTTTTGAAATAGTGGACCATTGAATTTTCTGGATGTTAGTTCTTGCTCATCTTGCTCATTGGAACAGGTTGCCCAGGGAGGTGGTTGAGTTGCCATCCCTGGAGGCATTGCAGGTGAGGCTTGCCAGGGCTCTGGGCAAGCTGCTCTAGTTGGGGATGTCCCTGGCCACTGCAGGGGGGTTGGACTAGATGAGCTCCAGAGCTCCCTTCCAACCCAAACCATCCTAGGATTCTAAATCATAGCAACCTTGAAATAAGGAAGAAACTTCTCTGTAGAAAATTCAATGTTGAGAGACACTGCAGAAGACTGAAGATAGTGACACCTAGTTACTTATTCCTAGGAGACAGACACTCCCATCCCAGTATTCTCCTGTAGTATTCTCCTGTAGTAATTGACTAATCTCTAGGTGCTTTTAGCAGGGTTCTTAATGAGTTCTGCATCACCTGATAGTGAAAGGGTAGGAACTTAGCACAGAAAGAATTGAGTTGTTGAGGAAGTTTTATTCACTTGTACCGTGACACTTTCTGCTGCTTGGCAACTGAACAGGTTTGCTTCCCCCAAGTTTTATATGATTGTATCTTCACTTCTCTACTGCTAATATTTTCGTTGGAAATTGTGACTCTAAGATGTGGTCTACAGAAAGTCTGGCTGCTTTGTTTCACTCTCTAGATGGAAAATCAGAAACGTCTGTTGCTGGAGGACTAGTTGTGGGAGGCTATAGTTTCAGAAAGCAATGGTTTTCCTAAGTAGCATGAGCCAATGTCATAAAAGCCCTCAGTATTTGCTACCAAACCTTTGAAGTTTGCTGTGCCCAGTGGGATCTAGAAAGCTGAGCAGATGGGCTGAGGTTGCTAGCTAGGCAGGCAGGCAGTCTTCTGACTTGTGAGCTATTTATATTTTCTAGGATTACTTCCCTCATTCATAGTTGCAATTAATTGCAAGAAGCCTGAGGATGATAAATGCCTAGATCATCATCACTAAATATCTGGGAGTATGCTTTAAAGCTCTCTTTCTTCCTACAAGAAGAAAGCATCAAATTCCTTACCTGACAGCACAAAATTCATTGTGGTTTCTTGTTGGGACCTCAGACTTTGTACCCAAGATCTCATCTTTTCAAATGAAATATATGTAAGGAATACAACTGGTTGAAAGACTCCCAAGTGTGGGAGTGATCAGTGTGCTACTTTAGGCCATTAAGTCCTTAGAGTGAGCTTTAGAGAATAGTCATCATTCCAAGTATCCATTCAGTAGATGTGATGAAAAAATTGGGATGTAGAATGTGTCTTCCTCCTTTCTGTGGACAGAGCTGGAGAGGTCAATGCTTAGATGCTTATTTAATTTACATTAATGCCTGACAACAATATGAAAGAAAGAAGGATGGAGGGGTTGTTTTTTTTTAGGATACTGGAGAACTGGTTTGCAGTTTATACAAGGTTGCTGCATTTCAACTAAATGGAAATGGAATGAAACTGTGGGCCCTTAAAGCTTACAGAAGTGCTTCTAAACTACAAGATACAAGAAGGGCAGCAGAAGAAAAGCACAGTCTTCAGAATAATGTAGAGTGAAATGTAGCAGGCTGCTCCTGCTAGAAAGAGCAGCTGAAGGTTTAAAAATGTTGGGAAGCAAGCTGAAATAGCTGGCTTACTGTGCAAGGCATATCCATAGGCAAATCTCACTTAAACAGTGAGAATACATCAGAATGATGATTAATTTGAAACAAAAATGGTGATACACTAGAAGTAAGAACAGCTGTAGAGGGTCAGAATAAGATTTCAACTAACCTCATCTCTGATCTTCAGTGAACAGTAGTAGTTCTCTGGCAGCCTCATCTGGCCTCCAGCTTTCATTCTCTTGTGTTGGTATTTGCTTTTTGCATCCACAGCGTTGTCTGGCAGGCATTTCCATAGATCAGTCATGTACTGTGTGAAAACATTTCAGTTTGTGTGTAGCCTGCTCTAATCTGATGTCTTGCAGCAGTGCCTATTTGAGCAGCTGTTTGTTGTTCTTGTCTATTTTGCAGATATTTTCATCTTCCCTTAAGTTACCTCTGTGCCATGCTGAAGAGTTCTTATCTGTTTAGATACTGCACCTACTGAAACAGCTGTAGCTCTTGATGTAGTCTTGTTAGCTTCTCTAATTATTTTCTATCCATTTTGGGTGGGAGCTGAGAAGACATCAGCTGACATAATTAACTGCTATCTGTAGTTTTTGATTAGGACACTAATACTGCAGAAGTGTGCCAAAGAATAAATAATGCCAGGAGGAAAGTGCTGCTATATATGAAAGCCAGAATGGTGTCAGAAAAGATGCTTGACAGTGGGTGCCATAACTGTGTGGGCATCACTTGCCTGCTCTGCCATGCCTAATGCAGCTGCTTCAATGTGAACTTATAANTTATGGCACCAGGGCCCACAGGAGACCACAAGGGATTCTCAGACTGTGCCTGAACTTGTAAAGTAAATACAAGACAAAATACATTGAAAGGGGGTAAGGGAGTGGGACTGTTCTCACACACAACCTTGAATTGGTTTTGAGTGAAGTGTGAATTGTAGAAGGGACTATAGCCATGAATTCACACAAGTCATAGAACCATAGAACAGTTCCAGCTGGAAGAGACCTTGAAGATCATCAGTGCAGCCTTTGTTCTTGCCCTAGCAACCTGCTCAATGATGCCTCCCAATGCAACATCCACCTGGGTCTTCAACCCCTCCAGGGATGGGGACTCCAGCACCTCCCTGGGCAGCCTGTTCCAATGGCTCACAACCCTTGCAGCAAAGAAATTCCTCCTCATGTCTAGCCTGAACCTCCCCTGGGGCAATTTCCATCCATTTCCCCTTGTCCTATCACTCTCCACCAGGGAGAACAGACCAGTGCCTGCCTCTCTACAACCTCCCTTCAGGGAGTTAGAGAGAGCCAGGAGTCGGTTTATTTATTAAGAGCAATTATTCACATGGGTTGGAGAGGCTGTTTGGTCCAACCTCTTGCTTGAAGTGTGGTGAACACTGAATTCAAACCAGATTGGTCAGGGCTTGCCCAGTTGGGTTTTGTAGACTTGTAAAAGGATGGAGACTCCATAACCTCTTTGGGCAGCCCCTTCTAATGTGTAGTTATTAAATTGGTAGTTAATTCAATAGTTATGTTTGCATAATATAGACAATACAACTGTAATATGGTTGACTATGTAACTGATAAGTTATTGTAATTCTGAGACTGTTAAAATAGGACGTGGAAGTCAAGTAGAGCATCTGTCAAAACAATTTGAAAATGACAGAAATGAGGTTAGCTTCTAGCTTCAAGAATGCTAATTTGCCAGCAGTAAGGATTGGAAATAGTTTGAGGCCTTTTTTTATTTGCAAGCAATGATGCAAATACAATGAGTTGTTCAATTGTGAGAGTATTTTACTTCAAATAAGTAGTACACTGGCAGTGTTTGAAGAGAGCATAACAAACAGCTGTCTTCAGATGGTGGTCAGTGTTCCACATCTTTTTCCTCTACAGTAAATAGAAACATGTACTGCAGTAGTAATTGAAAGCTTCTTGTAACTTGTGTGTTTCAGCTTTGGTTTGCTTTCGTTAATGGATTTTCTGGGCAGATCTTATTTGAGAGATGGTGCATTGGCCTCTATAATGTGGTAAGTACTACATGGTTGGACTTGATAGGGCTTGGCACTTGTGAGTCTTATTTGGTTGTGTCCCATTTCTCACAGCTAACTCTCTGGGATGTATATCAGGGAAGGTGAGTTCATTTCTAAAGCCATTTTGAATCTACTCTGAAGTAAGTAAAATTGGTTTTGGATGGTGTTTTTATCAGAAAATTTTAAGAAAATGCTTTGGAAATATGTATGTTTGGTGTAATACAACCTCCTTAAAACTCTGCAGCTTTTAGATGGAGTTTGATTTCCTCTTTGAAAGCATCTTCAGTCTTTTGTTCTGAATATATTGTTGCCTGTTCATGTTCAAAGTAGATCTCTGGGACCAAGTTCCATAGTGTGCCATAGACCTGTGCTGGTATTTTCAGCAGTGTGACCTTCATGGCACTGATGCCTGGACTTAAAAGCCATTAGGACACTTTGTCAGTGTTGGAAAAACCTTTTGCCTTTCTCTTTGGAGGGAGGAATTTATTTTTTTTTTCTTTAAGAAGACTCATTCCAAATATATGGTAATACACAAAAAGCAAATGATCTCTATCACTGAGTAGTATTAATGGAAACACTTAACATCTGCTACATTAATGTTAAAAACGATGGCACAAACCCTCATATTCCATAAGATTCCCTATTTTCCTTGCAAGTTATTTATTCAGGGATTTTCCATACCTTGATTCTCTTCACCCTAATTTCCTGACTGTTACTCAGGCTCTGTCATTCATGTTTAGTTGTTTGCATCTATTCTCTTTAAACCTGGTTTGATGGACCTGCCTACCCTACATAAAGCACAGGGATAAAACTCATCTTCTAGAATCAATGAAGTAGAAATTAGCTCTTGGTTTATAAGGTCAATATTTGCTAAAATTGGAACAGCCTGCAGGGACCCATGAAGAGTCAAATGCTGATAGGATATTAGGGACTGCCACAATTTGAAGGGATTTGATTTTAAAGTGATTATTAACTCTGTCATTTTCTTCTGTCTGGATTAACCCTTTGTTTCATTAGTAGTCTCATTAAAGTATGAAGTGAAGGAAATCATTGTAATTCCTGCTTTTGCACTGGCTCACACTGGAGGTTTACTTTCAGAAACAAAACCACTAGAAGAATTACTGCAACTGAGAATGTAACTGCCCCAATAAACACAGGAAACTTGGGGAAATATCATTAAGTTATGTAAGAACATACCCATTTTTTTTTTTTTACCATCTGGTTTATCACTTTATGAGCCAAAGCAGCTCATTCCCCATTGGCTCTAGGGATGTAATTCTTGGTTCTTATTAGTCTTTAGTTATCTGTGTCTTGCTGCTGGTGAGAACCACAACCACAGCCTAACTTCTGCAAAGATGTATACACACTAGAAACAGTTCATAACTTGAAGCTGCTCTTTAACTTCAAGAATGCTTCTCAAACTGTTAAAAATATATCTATACGATTAGAAATTATTTTTCCACTATAAACAATGTAAAAGGGAGTGAGTGAAACTTGGTATTTGGATATCCACACTGGTATTATTCTCACTCTGCCTGCACTGCAGATTTCAAGAAATGTGGATACCCAAACTGGCTTTAAATGAGCTGCTTCAGATCCTGGAAACACTTTAAGAACAGCTGTGTGGGACTCAGCAGAGACTGATTTACTTGGCTCCTGGCAAAGTTTGTGCTGCCTCTCCTGGAAAGCTTCTGAGCCTTGGTCATCTAAGCATCTGCCAATAGCACAGATACCTAGTGCAATGAATTTGTTCCTCTCAGTTCAGGCCTGCCTTGACAATCCCCAAAGTACCATAATAAAAAAGACTCTTCCTTTGGTTTTCTTTTTTTTAGTAGATATTTTTAATGTGATTTCCACATTAGCCTTGTCTGTAAGCTTAACTTTGGTTAAGCATATTGCATATATAATCATGGCTACAACTGCAACTATATTTGAAGCCATTTCAATAAGGCTTTCTTGAAAAGTACATGTTGTCTTTGCCCTGTAGTCTGTATTTTACCCTTGCTAGATAAGCCAGTCTATCAGAAGCTAATGATGCTTTAAGCTAACTGGTTAATACTATGAATTTTTCTTCCTGTGTCTGTTTTATAACTCAATATTTGAGAGTTAAGAATTGCTGAAACTCGTGTTTGGATGTTTTCAAATTATGTCAAGGAACATGCTAGTTGGTAATAAGTCTTCCCTGAAGTCTGGGAATTTGGCTACTGATTATCTGAGATGCACTTCAAACTAATAGCTGCTTTTCCTGCCTGTTTGCTTTCCTTACAGATTTTCACAGCGCTGCCACCCTTAACTCTGGGAATTTTTGAACGCTCGTGTACTCAGGATAGCATGCTGAGATTTCCACAGCTATACAAAATCACTCAAAATGCAGATGGCTTCAACACAAGGGTAAGGCAAAGCCTGTTGCTTTAAGAACAACCCTCACTATTCTTATAGTCCAGGCTCTTCTCAATAGAAAAGAACTTATTCCCTGCTGTTACTTCTGCTTTATGCTAGCCACTGAGATGGTTTCATTCCTGACTTCAACTGAAACTGGTCCTAAACTATCCATAAGCTTTGATTCAAAGTAAGATTTGTACCAGAGTATGATGTTTTTTTCAATTCACAACTACTGGCAAGTGGCAAGTTTAACACTTTCATAGGAAGTGGATGACATCACTTGGGTTTTATTTAATATACAAGTTGTCATAATGCTCTCTACTAGAGGGCTTTTTCACAATTAGTATAGCTCTATTCCTATAGTTCTTTTGGAAAAGTAACATTTGGTTTATTTGGACTTTGAGTTTTGAAGAACATATTTTACTTAATTTCACTGTGGAAGTGCTGGAAAATACCAGCATCTGGAATTCTGTTTTTATTCCATAACAGGCACATCTAAAATGTAGTTTTGAATCAAGAAAACTGTACAATTGATTTGTTTAGAGGGGTAATTGTAGAGTATATAAAGCTCTAGTTTCTACAAAAGGGCATTATCTCCAAGTTAAAGATTGTGGGGTGCAAAGTATTTGCCTGGTAAAAGAAAACAGAATATTTCACAGTACTGACTCAATCTTTTAAAGAAAGAAGGATGGCTCCATCTGTTGTATTTTCATAAAGATCTTAAATTGCAAGCATGCTTGCCTATTTTATTTTAAGTTGTTAGAATAAAACCCATCCAACTAGACCAGTGTTTTCTTGTGAAAGAGCAGAAATTGTAGGAGGAAATAGATCCTGCAGAAGTTTAGGTATTTCACTTCAGGACAAATATTGTCTGACTCTAAACTACACAATGAAGTGTTTGTTAGGAGTTAGAGAAAGGTCAAGAGTTTTTGGACTTTACTGACAACTTGGTTTATTTTCCCTTAGGTTTTCTGGGGTCACTGCATCAATGCCCTGATCCATTCCATCATTCTTTTCTGGTTTCCCCTGAAAATGCTGGAGCATGGTAAGAGCTCCGTTATTTCTTACGTCAGTAACTGGTGTTCAATCTTGCAGAGCTAGTGTGTTTGCAGAGTGGGAGGTCATGACAAGGCCCAAGAAAGTAATGCTGACAGACAGTTCAACAAGCTGTAGCTGCTGAACTTGGCTAGTTATCTAGTGGCTTTCAGAACTCACTCTAATTTAACATAATTATTGTTCATCTAGTGACTTTAATACGTGAAAAATTAAACTGCTCCTTTGTCAGAAAGTCTCACTTGAATAACATTCTGTAAAACATTAACTACTTTGGTAGTGGATTGAGAGCTTGAGTTTACACTGTAATGTTCTTATAGCAGCTGCATTGCAACTATTTGCTTGATATCTTGTTGGACTTTTCTCATTCCATAACATAGTACTGTGAAATACAGGATATAATAAGGGATTTCAGTACTGTAGAATTCTATGGAAAAAACCCAAATTGACTGGAATGGAAGTAAACCAGATCAAGAGTCAGAGATACTGAGGCAATGAGACTTTGATATACAAATTAGTCTTGCTTTCCCTGATAAGTAGTGCAACTACATGGTGTTTGGGGGAACAGTAAATTCCATATGGTTCCTACCTAGATTTATGATATGTTTGCATGGGCAGGAAAAAACTTTGGAAGTCTGTTCTTTTACTGTAATAAACAGGACCAGATCAGATGGGGAATTTGGGGGTAATGGGATGGGGAGGAAATAATATTTATCTAAAAAACCAGGTTTTCCAAAACACACATTCTTTCCTGGCAAACACACATTTCAAGGAAACCTGTTCAGCTCCAGGATACATTAAGTGGGGAGGAGGAGGAGAAAGAAAGTGGAGAGGAAGGGAAGATGAATGCTTACATCAGAGGCATGATGATAAAGAAGCTTGTGGGGGAAAAGGCTCATGTTTCTCCTCTTGGATGTGTAAAATGTCAGTGTCTCATGCTCAGTGGCAGCTTCACACACTCTGATGTACCATACAAGAAAGAGACCTTCCCTTTCCTTTGTGTGGGCTGGCAACTCAGTTCAGTTTTGGGGAGAGGAGGTTTTATGGTTGATTTGCTTTATTTTGTTTTGAGGGGTTTTATTGTTCTGTTTCACAGTTTTTATGAGATATTAATCTTGAATTGTTCAATTTCAGAAATTTTAGGCTGATGTCTGTAGTGTTTACAAGCAAAGAAAATTACAGGTTTTGTTGTAGTTTTCTATCAATATTTTTCTAACTAATTCCTAAATAGATGATGTACTTAAAATTTCAACAGTAAAAATCCTAAGACTGAAATCCTTCCCCATTTAAATGGGATCTTTCTGAGTTCTTTGAATAGGTTGCTTAGTTTGCTTTCCAAAGAGGAATGAATATTGAATTTTCAAGTTTCATTCTATTTCCAAGTGAAAAAGGGATTTCAGTGCCAGAGACAAAAATGTGCCATTCACACTTGGATGTTTTTTAACCTTTTGAGTTCCTTAGAATATGAAGTGTATATAGTCCATGAATAGACACTTGTATGGCTTTAGAAGTGAATGTTCATTGAACATCCTGCTATTCTCATTAGCAGAAAAATTACTCTTCTCAGGACTGCTTAGTCTCCCAAAGGGGAAGTTAATGGAAATCACTAGGGGGTGGGGGGAAAGGCATTAAGTTACTGCATTAAAATGTAACTTGAAAAAAGTTGAGACACTAAAAATAATTCAATTACTTAAATGTGCACTGTGGTGTTGCACTAGAGCAATATCCTAGCAGAGGTGATTTTGTACTTGCCTGGGTAGCCTCTTCCAGTGCTTGATAATCCTCTTGGAGAAGAAACTTTTCCTAATGGCTAATCTGAACCCCCATGGGCACAACTTGAAGCCGTTTCATTTCCTCTTGTCCTATCATTTGTTGCTTGGGAGAAGACACTGACTCCCACCTTGCTCCAACTTCCTTTCAGGTAGTTGTAGAGAGAGATCATGGCTCTCCTGAATTTCCTTTTCTCAAGCCTAAGGAACCCCAGTTCCCTCAGCTATTCCTCATAACACTTGTGCTCCAGACCTTTCAGCAGCTTCATTGCCCTTCTCTGGACACACTCGAGTAATTCAATGTCTATCTTGCAGTGGAGGGCTCCAAACTGGGCAATGTTTGAGGTATGGCCTCAGCAGTGCTGAGTGCAGGGGGACAATGACTTCACTAGCCCTGCTGGAAAACCACAGACTGGAGACCACTGCTCTTTAAACTCAGAAATGTACTGATCCTGGAAAGCTGCATTATAGGAATGTAGCTGACCAAGCTGGTCAAGGATGTCAAATTGAGTTTTGCAAATAGATGTACTAAAATGGTACCCTTGGAATAGAAGCACTGTGCTAGGCAGTATGTGTTTAGGAACAGGTCCAAGGTTTTATCTTTAAGCTTTTTTTATCCCTGCTGTTTGTGTATTTCTCTAGCAGTTGTCTTAAAAGCTGTGAGAATAGCAATACTTATCATGCTTGAAAGCTCCTGTGAGTACGAGTTTGTTTCGCTGAATGTACTTTCATGGTGTTCCTCTTTTGACTCAACTAGGGCTAAGACTAAACAGACATTTGAAGTATTGCCAAGATTGACACTTCCCAATGATGCATTAACATACACTTACCCTTGTGCACACTTGACTAGAGAAAGTGTGTGTGGAGGCTGAATGCTGCTCAGTTACTCTGTTAGCCTCAAGTAAGCTAGTTTAGGTATTACATGTGTCCTTTAGAGATGAAACTTCTGCAGCTTTTCTTCATTCAACTCTATTTCACTCCAAATCAGCTGTTGTTTTAGAGGCTTTCTTCACATGCTCAGCAAAGAATGGCATTTGTTAGAGGTGTCAATAAGGAGCACAGATAGTGACAGAAAAAGTGACACTGATATACTTGTCACTTTACTATGCTCTGGTAAGACCTCCTCTGCAATATTGTGTCCAGTTCTGGAGGCTTCAACACAGAAAGGACATGGAGCTGCTGGAGCAGGTGCAGAGGAGGCCACGAGAATGCTCAGGGGCTGCAACACCTCTGCTCTGAGGACAGGCTGAGGGAGCTGGGATTGTTCAGCCTGGAGAAGAGAAGGCTTCAGGGGAACTACTAGTGACCTTCCAGGACCTAAAGGGAACTTCCAAGCAGGCTGCAGAGGGCCTGTTTGCAAAGGCCTGGAGGGAAAGGACAAGGGGCAATGGGTTCAAATTGGAGAGGAGTAGAATTCAACTGGACATTAGGAAAACGTTCCTCCCCACGAGGGTTGTGGAATACTGGCCCAGGTTGCCCAGGGAGGTGGTTGAGTTGCCATCCCTGGAGGCATTGCAGGTGAGGCTTGCCAGGGCTCTGGGCAAGCTGCTCTAGTTGGGGATGTCCCTGGCCACTGCAGGGGGGTTGGACTAGATGAGCTCCAGAGCTCCCTTCCAACCCAAACCAGTCTAGGATTCTAAGATTCTACCTCAGCTCTTGCAGGCCAATTCTACACTAGGGTCTGGCAGACATCGTGTCTCAGAGGCTGGGTTCCAATTGTCTCTCAGCCTCTAAAATTGCTTTTACATGCTCTGAAAGGTGAGCTTGGGACCAGTGATTTTCTCCTGAAAATCTCCTTATTTCATCCATTCTGTTGATAAGCTGATAACAAATGTGGTCCTTTTTCTTTTCTCTTTCAGATGCAGTGTTCACCAATGGCCAGGGGATAGACTATTTATTTGTTGGAAACATAGTTTACACTGTAAGTTTGTGTACCCTAGCAATTTTTGAATTATATAATTCCTGTAGGTTTTTAATAGCATCAGCAAATGGTGTGAGCCAGAAGAATGTGCAATAATATCAAACTTATGCCACGTGCATAACTTTTCCCCCTTTTGTTTTAATATCCTTATTTTTTTCCTCCAAACACACACCGACAAACTGCTCTGTCTTTCCCTCATCCCACACTGCCAAGGTCCTGAATTGGTATCTAAATGCTAGTAACCTTTTTAGGTGTAAAGGGGAGATTAGACCACGAACACCTTTGAATTTGAGAGTGTTAGTACTCCAGTTGTCTTTTTCCTTTTTTTCCTTGCAGTATGTTGTAGTCACTGTTTGTCTGAAAGCTGGCTTGGAAACAACTGCATGGAACAGAGTAAGTACTTGTTGGCATCTTTTGTTGTATTAGCATACCTTCCTACCTAATGAGTATTAACAGAGACAAGTAGTACTAAAAATCATTTGAGATTTCAGTGGTTTAATTGCATCTTTTATGTAATGATTAACTGTGAAGCTCCCTAAGTAGAGGAGCAGAGTATGTGTGATGAAAAAGGGCAGCCTGTCACAACTGGGAAGAGAACACTAAAAGTATATTGCAAACACCTCTAAATATTTAAAATTGAGCAACTTTTGCATGAATTCAACATACTACTGTGGATGCTTAAGGAAATAGAGAACATCATCTTTGTACTCTGTAGCTCCTTTAAAAATTAAGGCAATAGGAGTGAGAGGTTTTCCTTCTGAAAGAGTCATCTTTTGATTTTTGGGGGAGTCTCTGTGTCTCACACCTTTACAGGAATCTGCTTTTCATGGCATACTAAGACACTCTGCCCTCCACACTAGGCTGTTTTGAGGACTGTCATATTTTTAGTTTACCATTCTTTTGGAGGGATTTGGCTTAAAGCTTGTAAGCTCATTGCTTCTGTTAGTTGTAAAGGGGATTTTTGATTCCTTCCAGAGGAACTGTTAAGATGAAGTTGATGTCTATTCTGAATTATAAGATGAAATGCCATCAATATGGGTTCTTTATTTAGGGGATGCTCATATTTTCAGCCTCATTCTCTGTTCTTGTTTTGCTGTTGCTTATGCATAATTTTTGTGTTGTGTACCATCATTTTATAATGCAGAAGTACTCAATCTCATGCACTAGAAGAGGATATATCCAAGTGTGCACTGGAGGCATGTGAGCCTGTTTAGATCCTGTTATGTTGTGAATTATTTTGATGATTCCTCCTTTCTCCCTTTCCTTGGGTAATTGGTGTCTTTTCAGTCAGTTGGGAATTATCATAATCCTCTTCTCCAAATTTTATTTTAAAAGGCACCATAATGTTCAGTAGATGTCAATGTTCTTCAGCACTGGCATTCTATAAATTATTGTTATGCCCAGAAAAGTTGTGTTTAGAACCAACTTTTTTCTATAGAAACATCAATTCTTGTCCCATTGCTTGGATCAGAGACTCTCCATCATCTTGGAGTCTGATGTTGGCTACAATTGTTTCAGCTGGGAGTGAATCAACACACAGAGAATCTTTAGTTTACTTGAGGAGTATTAAATGTCCAACATTGAGTTCAGGCTCTTCTCCATCATCAAGTGGATTGGTTACATGCAATTTGTTCTTGAGAGTGAGAGGGACACTGCCACTTGGGAGAACATGATGGGTTCAGATGAAAGCTCTAAATAACTAATGCAGATTCCAAGTGTTTGGGAGCCTGTAGGTAGTGTGGAAAGAAAAGCTTTTGTAAAGAGGTAACATGATGCAGAACAAAATTGGCTGTGTAGAGCAGCTTCATGTTATGTGTTACCTATGTGGAACACTGCAGTAGGCTTTTTCCCAAGCACTTACAGCTTTTTTTCACTGCTGTACCACACTATATGAACTGCTCCAGATTAAAAAGATGCATTAGATAGCCATAGAGTATGCCTAGTTTTCATGGGAGAGCCTGGATTTCTTTTTTCTGACTGAGGGACATATATCTGATGGATTCACTTCTGCTTTTGCATGTGAATTCTCCCAGGGTAAAGGAGCAATCAGTGGAGAATCAGCAGGGTGGAGGTTGGTGGGGTGAGTGTGTAAGGAACATTTTCAAGCCAAGAGGGCTCTTCCTGAAAGCAGGATCTCTTTTCAAAGTAGAGAAGCAATTCAGGCAGGTACAAGCCTGAGATAGAGATGATTGGGACAACTATGAGAAAATGACAAAGACAACATAAAATGAGCCAAGTCTTTTCTTGGCTGGAAAGGGCAAGGTGAAAAGCTGCAACACTCCAACTGTTCTACCAACAGACTGGGAAGAAAAAAGGGAGGGAGACAAAAAGATGTCATTTCACTAGCATAAATACACTTCTTACAAAATAAGGCTGTGTCTTAGATTGGTTTCCCTGCTTGCTTTTATCTTTACTGGTTTTAATCATGAAGTCTGTAGAAGTTTGCAGCTTGGAAGCCTCAGTCCAAGCTCTCCTCAGCTTTGGTTTGGAAGGAAAGCTGTGACTCAAGAGAAGGTGTCATGTCCTTTGGGGAAAGCAGTGCTGGTGCTGTTCTGCCTTTGCATGGGGCTGACTTTTCTTCAAGAGACATTTTTGCAGCAGCCTTGCAGTGCTAGTTCTTTGGGGAGCTGAGCACTTCCTTTTTGAACTGGGGCAGAGCTCTATTCTAGTCACAATCTTGATATGAATTGTCCCTAGTTTTCAGAAAAATAAGTACACTGAAAGGATAAAATCTCCCTCTTTCTACAAGTGTAAAAAAGAATAACTAAAAAAATCATTTCAGTCACTTAGTTTTTATTCATAATAAATGTTTATTACATGAAGCAGTTGATATTCAGATCTCCTGGGTGAAACAGAATAAATAGCAGAATTTGAAAACAAATCTTCCTGCCCACTGTTTCTCTCCAGGAGGGAGTCTATCTTATGCCTTAATCATCAGCCTGGCAACTCTGAGTTTAACAAAATTCCAGCTTTGCCAGAGTGCCTCCAAGAGTGTTCTTTCCATTGCCTCTGACGTTGGACCCAATGAATGCTTCTACTGTAAGGCAACCTTGAGTTGCTCCTAGCTGTCTGCCAGTCTGCACTGCTACTGCAGACTCATGGCTTGTTTGTTTGCACTGCCTGTGCTGGAGAAAGCTCTCCTTTCTGAGGATGCTCAGTGCTTCCAGGGCAGAAGCAATCTTCTCCTCCTTCCAGAAATTAGTCTGTCTCGCAGCAGGCAGAACACAATACTCAGACACTTCTTTAGTTCTGTTTAAAAAGTCAACAAATACAATAACCTAGCAAAGTATAAAGCTGAGAACTAAACAAGCACAGTGTGTCCACCACAGCAACCAGTGTGTGAATTCATTCCCATGTTTCTAAACCCATATGTAATTAGTAAGTAAGATTTATGCAGGTAATTCTCTGAATTGGAGCCAAAGTCATCAGCCACAGGAGTTGTTGGCATCCCAAAAAGCTGGAGCCAATAATGAGCTCAGTTGCTTCTTACAAGTGAAATTACTGATTCCATCCACTGCAGTGTAAAAGTAAAACAGCTTAAATCATTCTGAACAGCAAAATAGGTTGGGTGTGTAGGAAAAATTACTTTCTTTAATGCAAGTGAAACGAAGTCTGTGCTTGACATGTTTTTGGTTCCTTTCATACTACTTTTATTTACTCTTAGTTGAGTCGACAGATTGAACCCTTCCAAAATATGTGAACTGCATTGCAGATCTGTAAATGACTTAAGAAACCTTTAAAACAAAGAACCTAAAAGTGATCAGTAGATGTTGATTCTGGTAGTGTACTACACAGCACAGAATCTTCCTCTAAGAAAAGTTTGAGTGGTGCATGTGGCTTGTATGCACACACTCTGCCATAAGGGATTTGTCCATGTGAACTTTAACCTAAGCCTCTGTAAATATCTACCTTGATGTATGTGGTGAACCTGGCATGTGTATGATGGGAAGCAGGAACTAGATGAGAGAAATCAGAGTTGCAAAGAAAATCTGAGGAGTTTTTGAAGTAACAAGTAAGACAGATTGACTGAGAAGACTGTCTGTCTGCCCTGTTGTGAGGCAAAGATGAAAGAGGACCACTGGTTTATGCTGTTTAACAACCTGTGTTACTGGCCTTGAAACCAAGGCCTGAAGGAGACAGAGACCTCAAGGGAGGGAATACCTCTAGGTTACATGGACAGAGGAAGTGCTCTGTGCTGACTTTCCTTCTTTCCCTGCTCTTTGACAGTTCAGTCACCTTGCTGTGTGGGGAAGCATGCTGCTGTGGCTGCTGTTCTTTGGGGTCTACTCAACCATCTGGCCCACGTTTCCCATTGCACCAAACATGCTGGGGCAGGTCAGTACAAACCCTTGGCTGCATGCTAAGCTGCTCAGCACAGCAGCCTGCTGTCAGCAGCACTGCTGCTTGCTGCTTTCCAAGTGCTTACCCAATGCTTGGAAAGGAATTGTGCTCTGTGCTTCTGCTTCATTTGAACCTTATTTTTAATTGCTGCATTAATTTAGCTCATCAGAAGAGTTCCTTCTCTCCCCAACAGTGATATCCTACATGATGTGGATACTGTATGACAACTGTTGGTTCCCATGGATAGTAGGCACCCTGGTTCTACCATTAGTACTTTCACTTGGTCTGACAAAATGCCAGATAGAACTTTAGTTTGGGGTTTGGGGTTAGGATTTTTCTTGTGGGTTCTGTCTCTTCCATGTATTTTATTTTCATATTGTTCTTTTATTTCTGTGTTCATTTAAAATAAAGCAGCATTTACTTAGGCATAGGGTGAGATGGTCAGAAGCAGAAGGGAAGCTGATATGTTACTGGTCCCTCTATAATACTAGAGGAATTTTGGACTTGTTTCTTCAGTGTCAGCTGGATTCCAGGTGGCAAAATTTCCCCTTTGGTGTAATTATTTGAACCTATGTTGAGAAGAATGAGTCATGAGCCTGTCAAAATCACCCAAGAGCCTTGTGCATATTTAAAATAGGAGTTTACCATGAACAATGAAGGACTTAAATGTATGGTAAAAAGTTATTCTGTAGAAGAGGAACTGCTGACATAATTACCAGAAAAGGGTATATTGTAATACCTTTTTAGAGTATAGAGCTTCCTGTAATGCAAAAATGCTGTTTATGAGACAGAAAGAAAAGCAAATTAATAATTTTAAAGTATCTAAGCATATTCAACTCGTGTCATCCTTGTGTACCAGAAAATAGTAACAAATAAAGCCAAATGTTGGCAAACCAATTAGAGATTTTTGCAGGTTACTCTTGTGTTTGTACTCAGCAAGAGCAATCAAGTGTGATTTTGTTGTTACTGTTCTAGCCTGATACATATTTTATTATCTTGTGCTGAAACACTAGGGACAATGGAGGCTATGGTAGGTTTTCATGGACAGTGACAGCTGACAGGTTGGGATCAGCAAGTAAGTGATGGACAGCCAAAGCTTCAGTCCTCTAATAGTACTTCATGGTGATCTTTGTGTGTTTCATAGCATATCAAGCATTAGTAGCTCCATTTCCCATTTTCATATATCAAGTTGAAATTTGACTTGAGTGTCATGCAGAGTCACATCCCCAGCAGTGCTGCCATTAACATGTCAGCCTTCTAAAACACAAACAGTGAGATGAACTATATTTTCATCCAATAAGGGTCAAGACTATCAGCTTTAGCTATTTAATAATAGCTTCCTTTTTTTTATTGTAACTGCACCAAAAATTCCTCTTGTGTTGGTCATCAACATTTGCTCTAGCATGAACTACAGGTCTCAGAACAAAAACTTGATGATGATAATAAAGTTTTGGTTTTGCCTTTGAGCATGTTTTTAGCAAGTGTTTCTATTAGAACTTTGCTTTTCTAACATTTTTGTCTTGAGAAGTGGTATTAAAATCTTGCTGAGGTGAAAATACTCTAATGTCCTTTTTAAATGGAGAACACTTTGACTGTGTCTGCTCCTGTGACCATGGGTGTAATCAAAGATGTCCAAGTTTGTTCAGCATTCTAGAAAGACACTTTGCCCACAAGCAGTCAGAAATAATCTGTTTTATGGCTTTGGAGGTGTGTGTGTTTGTATCAGTTCTGTTCTATTGCAGTTTGCTTGGAGTTGTGAAAGAAACAGTGGAAAAGAGTGGATTTTTTTGTTTCCTTTATCCATTTGTAAAATCAAGGAAGGTTCCCAAGGTAGAGGGAACTTGTTTACCACTTGCATTAACTTATACAGTGTCTCTTGAGGAATCAGCTGCTGTCAGCTCATGGTGAAATGAGCTGGGAGCATGCTAGGCTCTAGTCAATAAAACAAATTGCCTTGCTGCTTCCCAGACTTAAGCTATTCCTTTACTCCTTTTATCTTTTCTGCATTTACAGGTAATCAGGGTATCTGAAAAGCTTTGTTTTGGTTTTGTCTTGTTAGTGTGTTGCCAGAATATTTTAGATCCTCATGCTATGCAAACCCAATAGCAATTGAATGGTATTAAGTGTAATACTCATCCATCATCTGTGCCTTGCCAGGACTTTGTGCCATCACTAGAAGGCATAGGAGGTGCAAAACATTTTATTCCATCCATTTGTCAAATGTTAGCATGGAACCTTGCAGACTTTTACTTATGTGAAAAGATGCTTTGTTTCTACTGGGATTTATTTAAGCATTTCTTACTTTTGGCCATGTATCTGAAATGTATTTCTTCTGTTTCCATCACAGTATTCATTACAGAATACATGTAACATAACAAGACAAAGCTCTGATAATCTTAATAGTCTGTAACAGAAGTTTTTCAATAGATATCTGGTTCTTTGGATGTAAACTCTCTGGCTGCTTTGGGGAGAACCTTTTCAGACACACAAATGATGTTTTCCTTTAATAATATCAGAATCAAGGAAGCTCTCTTGCAGCTCTCATTGCTTTTCCTGAATTTTTGTGTTTTCTTCAGTTTGTGGTTGCAGAAAATGATGATGCTGAGTAGTCAGTGCCTGGTGGGGATTTTTTTGTCTTGCCTTTGGAGCCAGGTTGCTTGAATGAGAGCTGGCTGGTTTTGAATGAGCACTTCCAGATAACAGTATTTTGTACAACATTTAAATCCTTTCCCACCTTCCAGTATTATGACTTACTGCCACAGATTGTTGGAAACAAGTAGATGCCTATGTTTTTAGGAAGTGCTACCCACTTCAGTACTCATTAGCTAAGATGGTACAGGAATTTGCTGCTCTAAGGCCATGAGTGTGTTTTTAATTATCCTTTTTGTGAAGTTTTGGGGCTTGTGGCTCATAATCAAGTGATATTTCTTTGAGCCATCATCCTGGCCTCATGCAACCTTGGGTATTGTGTTTCCTTGGGCTATGGGGATTTGTTGCTCTCAAGGACACCAAACAGTATAAGCAATAACATTTGTGCTCATTGTTTCCATGTGTCCTACAGGTGCTGTGCATGGAATGCTGCTCATATTCTTTTCTTGTGTGGATTTTTCATAGGAACTGTAGCATGCTTTAGGTTTATGGGAATAATATTTCACTGCATGAGATCAAAGTCTTGTGTGCAGGTGTTGCCCCTCATGCTCATACCTAGAGAGCCATACCTGAAAGCATGTGGATGTTATATATGTGAATAAAAGTGATCATGCTTTTAAGACTTGATGCAGGCATCATCTAAGATAAAGAAAAATGGATATCCTTCTCCACCCCAAGCTAAAATACTGTATTTTTAGTGGTTTAAGGGAGCGTGGGGGTGGTGGGAAAGGGATATTCCTGTCACCACTCTTAAGTATCTGTTACTGGTTTTGGGTGAAGAAAAGACTAGTACTGAGCTATGAAGTTTTGTAATCTATTTTCCTTAAGGTAAATATTGTGTTTTGTCTTTGCCTCATTAGTTGTTGTTACCATTAAGGAAATATCTTTAGGAAGATTAGTGTCAGTCTTATTCTTTTAGCTTGAAGGAGCAGGGGTAAAAATGTAGGGGTTTTCTTCTGCTTTTGACAGGGTCAAGTGTTGTGGTTAATTCAAAGCACAGATTAGTCATTTCTAGGTTTTTTTACACTTTTGTTTTGTGCTGTATCTGGTCACATCTCACAACTGCATTTTAAGAATCATTTTGAGTTTGGAAGCTGTTACTATGATCTCAGGACAGCATTAGGAAGCCCTTTGACATCTGAGGTGTCCAGTTTCCTCACAGCTGGAGGTTTGGAAGTTGAAGCTGCTACACTTGCAAGTGTACAACCTGTACAACTAAAAAACTAATGAAGCACTATAAAAACAAGTGATATAAAATGATCTGCTCCTCAGTGCTCCAGACCTAGAGACACAGCATGTGCCAAAATAAACATGCATCTGCCCTTGCCAGCTCCCTCTTATATAGGGGCATGATGTCAGTATGGTATAGAAGACTCCATTGGCTGGTTCATTTGTCTGTCCTGGTTCTTTCTCCTCCAAGCTTCCCATGCAAAAATCAACTCTATATTAGCCAAAGCCAGGATAAGAGGATTTGATGGACTCTGGTTGCACAGCTACTTTTGTAGCTGGCCTTCAGTCTGAAGGGATGTAAATCTTGCTGATTCAGTTCTTGCCAAAGAATGTGAGAAAACTTTATGCTTTGGAAGATGTGGAAACAATGCAAAACAAAATCAAATAATCCTGGAGGCAAGATAATAATCATTATTGCAACATAATAAACAGGTTTCACGTTACTACTCTTTCAAATCCACACTGATGGCTTAATGCACTTTTTCATGTTGTCCAGAATATTTTTGCCAGAGGTCTCAGCTGTTCTTTCTGGCTTCTCATATTCCACAGTTTGGGGCTAGTTAGAAAATTGGCCTTTCTGATTGTGGTTGGTTTGTCTGCAATCAGTTACACATTACATTCTGATATTGGTCTTTTGGTTGGTGGAAATGCTTCATCCAGCTGTTAGGCAGAAATCAGACTTTGCCTGCAGATTGAGGTTCTTTAATGCCTGCTGATCATGTTTGTTTTTATTACTGTGCACAGCAGTCTCCATAGTACTTGATGTGGTTTTGGAACGTGTTCTACAGTTTTGGATTGGTCTCTGAGCAGACAAATTAGACTAATGAAGCATGCATTTATTTTTAAGCATCTGTTGAGGAGTGGATTTGTTGTTTTTATGAACCACACATGGCTTTCAGAAATGAATCTCTTACTTCTAGATTGCTGGCATTGTGGTGATCTATGTCATACACCAAAAAGATGGGGAAAAAAAAATAAATGGAAAGAAATATTTCAGTAACTACTGAATGTGAAACCAATAGATCAAACCTAGTTATTTTCTGAAGACTAACCCCCCAAAATATGCCACTTTGTCTATATGGCAGTTCTGCAGTGAAATTATCCTAAATATTTCTAAAAGGTGTCCTAGACTGCTTTTTTTTTCTCTGCTTTGAAAGTATTTCATGAAGGCTTTAAAGCAGGAAGTGTATGTGCAGCTGTGCCCAGCACTGGGCTAGCATTCCCTGTATAGAGCCAGGTGAAAATAAGGTTAAGCCACAAAAATCCAAACTCACTCTGGTTTGGGAACTGGCAAGGCAGAGTGAGGCAGTCAAGTGTCCTTCAAACTTCTCTCAAGTCTTTGTGAGCACACCTTTGCCATCCAGTGTCATCCAATGGTAGGACAAGAGGGAATGGGAGCAAGTTGGAGCACAGGAGGTTTAGTATTAAGCTGAGGAGGAACTTGTTTGCAGTTCAGGTGCCAGAGCACTGGCCCAGGCTGCCCAGGAGCCTGTGGAGTCTCCTTGTCTGGAGCCATTGCAGAGCTGCCTGGACACATTGCTGTGTGAGCTGGTCTAGGTGATCCTGCTCTGGCAGGGGGGTTGCACTAGATGAGCTTTCTAGGGCCCTGCCAACCCCTAACATTCTGTGATTCTGTGATTTGCTTTCCTCTTTATTCCTGCCCTGCCGAGTACCTGTGGCAAGCATGCTCTCCCCTTGGATGGGGGAGCGATAGGGGAGTGAGTGGAGATAAAAGGTCCCCTGCAGGTTGTACAGATGGTGCTGGTTTTCCTTCAGTGTTGGAGTGTAAACCTGGACACTAGCCATGCTGTCTGGCCAGTGTCTGGAGATCAGGTAACCTTAACCAGCTTCAATGCTGCTTGGTAGCTTAACTAGAAATGCAGTGCACATGCAGAACACTTACACCTCTGCATAACTGACACATTATCCAGATCGACTGGGTTTGGAGTGGGGGGTAGCAGTGTCCAAGAACAAGCTCCTTCACTCAGGATAGAATTATTGTTCCTTGGTAATGGGCTGTGCTTCAAAAATGGCATCTTTTTTCAATTTGAGGTCCAGGGTTGCTCAATGTCCATCAAAATTTTCCCCAAATCACTTTTTCATATATTTAAAAGCAGCAAAGCCTTCTTGAATGCTTGTGGAAAGATGTTTGGAAGATATCCTATTCAGTATTTTCTTAATAAGGAACATCTGGCTTTTAAATATAGAAGAGCAGCTACTGTATTGTACCAGAGGCAGTGTGTACTAATACTGATGTCTACAAAAAAAAGTCTGTGTTTTGAAGACTCAGTGATGAGCAAGGACAAACTAAGAATGTGTGACTTGCCATACTGCATCAGAGCAGTTCTGAAAAGTGGGAGCCCCAGGCTTCCTTGGCCTATGAAAGGCTTGCTAAGGGA
>VWZO01016881.1:226051-401979 GCA_013396975.1 Bucco capensis | reverse complement strand
TGAGTGTCCTTAATAATGTTAGTTGCTTGGACAGATTTAACAACTTTGCCACCACTTGTTCTTAGCAGCCCCTCTGGAAACCAGACAGTGTCTCATTAGGGCTTTCCTGGTGCAAACGTTTGACTCGAATGAACGGTGCTGAGTTAATTTCTCTTCACACTAGGATTTGTTTAACGACATGTAGGGAAATAGACAATCCTCATGGACCAGGCCATAAAGCCACAGAGGGCCAGATTTTAAAAGCATATTTTGTTCTAATAAAGCAATCAGGTTTTCATTTGTCACATGTTACATGAATTTGGAGTAAATGAAAAAAAAAAATAACTCTATTGTTCTGCATTAAATTACAGGAACCAACTGGGAATTCCTAGGCAATTTTCTCCATTTCTGCCTTCACTTTTGCAACACCTAGTACCAGTGCCACCTACAGGAATAATTGCATTTTCGAGCTGCTTTCAAGTAACCAGAAGCGTCTGAGAGAGCCCTGGTAGCTCTGTCGTCTTCCTCGGCACACAATAGAAATTCTGATTTCGAAAGTCGATATGGATTTCATTGGAGATCTCACACGCACAGACAAACACAGACAGCAGTGTGCCCATGTGAGCCCACTCACGTTGGCTCCCCTGCGCAAGGACAGCTGGGATGGACGGAACCCGTCCTGTGGGGCAGGGGAGTGGCTGCATGCCGAGGTGAGGGGTAGCACTGTTCGCTTACACCAAGCAGCGTTTCGGGGTGTCCCGCTCGGTGCTAGGGAGCATATGGGGGTGGCAGGCTGCCAGCTCCCGCTTACGCCGGCGGAGCCCAGCACACCTAAGGGCACGGAGAATTTAGGAGCTCACCTGCACAGCGACCCAAATCAGTGCCTGTTTACCTCCTGGCTGTGTTTCTACCAGAGGCAGCTCCAAGCCAAGTGCAGCTCTGCCTCGCTCTCCTACACGCCTCGAGGCTTTACCTTCGCCTGGCCATTTATAACGAATGCCTCCGGAATTCCAGGGGAAGAATAATTATCCACTCCCTCGCCTCTTTGGTGGGGGAGGTCTTGGCTTCCGAGGGTGTTTCTCCCTCGCTGAGGCCGTGCGGTCCTGCGGTGTGAGCCCGAAGGTATTGCCGGCGCTGGGGAGGTGGTGGCCGGGGTAGAGAGCAGTGGCCCGGGTTGCGCTCCCGCAGGTCGCTCCGCCGGGGAGGGAGTTTCTCACTTATCTTTGTGTCTATTGATCCTTTCCCGTGGTAAAACAGACCCCGTAGGTGTTTGTCTTCGGGCCGTAGTAACGGCGGTGACCGTTCCTGATCGGATTTGAAAGTGCCCCCTTTTTTTCTCAATCCTTTGTCTTCAAGGGTTTTCAGCTCCTATAGCTTTATGTGTGCATAAACTGCTTATCCAAAAATATGTATATAGAATCCTTCATCATATGTATTATACTCGTTGATGGCCTGCTGCTCTGGAAAGGATATATCTGCGAGGTGACCTGAGGTTTGTAGCAGGTGGGTACATCTGTGTCATCTCACAGATCACGACAGCCAGCTCAGGTGGGAATGGGGGAAAAGGTGGGGTACGCAGGGCCCAGGTGCTTCAGGAGACTGGGCTGGAGGCACTTCCGAAGGAAAAGGACTGTCAGTGTTCTCCTCAAAACCCTTTTGCGTTGCATAGTCACAAAATATGGAGGATTTTTTGTGTATGTGTGTGGTTTTGGGTTTGTTGTTTTGGTTTTTTTTCCTGATAGGTTAGGAAATGTGATGGTATTTATGAAAGAAGGAAAGCGTTTTGGCCCACGCAGAAAGATCTGCAGCTGTTTTAGTGTTTCATAGCCTGGAGAAAACTCGACTGTTCCCGCTCTGTGGGTTTACTTTCGTTGTGGGAATAAAACGGAGCGTGGGGGAACAACAACAAAAAATACTCGGAGAGAGAGCCGAGCTGTCCTTTCTTTCTGCTCCCTTCCCTTCTGCTTTGCACTGGTCCGCCGTTGCACTCGGTCCCCTGGGGGACCCCAGCGCCATGCCTCCTACCTGACTCCCAAAGGGCCGTTGACATAATCAGTGCACGCGAAAACAAAGGATTTGCGACGTAAGATAAAAAAGACGTAATGGGTCGCTGAGTTCACTATGTTGCTGGGGGTTTTTTTAAGTAAACAAAAAATTCTACCTCCCTGGTTAAAAATTCTCCCTCCCCAAGTTTCTGCGGTGAAATTCAGTGTTTTTTACACGGCGGATGTGGGGTCAAGCCCTGCCTGCTTACACCACGCGTGGACATGAAAGTGGCATTTCACCCACCCTGCGTACCAGCCAAGTGCCAGATCACATTTATCCCTAGCAGCCTGCGCTGCTGCTTCTCCGGCAAAAGCCCCGTTCTGGGCCGACCCGGGGGACGGGAGGAGTCCCGCTTCTGGCAGGGGCTGCAGCCCATTCCTGCAAAGGAGCCACTGGGTCCGGCCATGCCGAGCTCAGGGGACAGGTTTCGCACCGGGTCGTCTCTATTTTGTTTCCCAAATATATATCTCTTGCAACTGCGGTGTAATATCTGGGCAGACAAAATCCTTCGAGCACACTTACAACTTTGAGATGCCGAAACGTTAAATGCAGGACAGTGCTGTAAACATACACGTGTTTTTTTTTCTGCATTTGGAGAAGAACGGCTGTTTCGAAGGAAGAAGACCACTGTCCCACTCCACTGTGCACCCGAGGAGAGGCATATGCCATTCAGTGTGTTATTTTCCCTTGGGCTTCTGCTCATGTCATAAAATGCTATTAAGAGTGACTTCCCCATTGGGTTCTGTGCCAAATGGAGCAATAACAAGTAACGCACGAACGATGCAGGGCCAGTTGCAGTGCTGAGGGACATTGTGGCTTTCCCCATTGTGATGTGATTTTGCAGGCCCACCCCACTCATTTCCAGGGGTCACAACCGCTAGTGTCTGAGCCCAGAGCCTGTAGCTGCCTGCAAGACAGATCCTCCCTGTCGGGATCCCCATCCAGCCCAGAGGGAAGCATGTAGCCCATGGGTTGTGGGAGAGGGGCAGCCAGCAGCACGTCAAGTCAGGGCGCCCTCTTGTCCCCTCTTGCAGATGCCCACATCCAGCCTCCTATCTTGGTCCACCCTCCAGGAAGAGGCAGAGCAGGACCAGCACTTAGGCTGCATAGGTGTTCCACTCCTGGCAAGGGATCTCCAGAGCATCCACAACGGGAGGAACTTCCAGGCTGGAGTGCTGGATCTGGTCTTTGCCGTCCATGCACTGCCCTGGGATTATTTCCAGCTGTGGAGCTGGAGGGAGGAAGGTCCACCGCTTGTTCCCGCTACACCCAGCACTGATGCGTGCCTCATCCACCTGGCCTTACCAGTGTTTCCTTTGGCAGTTTTCCTTCTTCCTAAGGATAAGATCTGATATATCCCTGTTGGCGACATTGTTCCTCAAAGCATTTTAGGTCATCTCAGATCTTCCTATAGGCATAAGGTGCTCAGCGATGGGGCAGGGGAACAGAAGGGCCGGGGGAGGTGCAGGCTTTTCCTGCTCAAAAGACTAGAGCCTATATGGGGGGAAGAAAACTACTGCTGGAGATGCTGCTACTAACAACCTTGCACCTCTGTACTACCTTGACAAAGGTCAATGCTTATCCCAATTCAGTCAAACCACGGGTGCCGAGTCAGAAGCTCCCTGCAGTACAGTGTGAGTTCTACTGCGTCTCTGCGATTTTTAGGTACCAGACCAGTCCCTAACCGATGTCAGTGACCCTTCAGCTGCATAGGCCCACTGCAGGTCGCTGAGCAAAGGCAAAGTGGCCAAGGTGGAGTTCAGGCACAAGTTCATAGATTGGTGCCCATGTCTACGAACTCAGCTGCTGCTCAGCAGTTTATGAAACTCAAACCAGCTGCTTCTGTTCATTGTCAAACCTTGCAGGTATTTATCTGATGTCTCTCTTGTATCATCCAGAGTACTGTGAACAGTCACTTAGTGTCTGGATATAAGTGTGTAAGCCATATAGTATCTCTCTTCACTTATGGTCATGCACTCCCCACTTAGAAGTAATATACGAAATGTCACTAAGGCAACAAAAGGCAAACAACATCCCATTGTTCTTCACATCTGAAGGGTATGTTTATTCTTTGTATGCACACAATTTAGGATGAAGGCAGGGACTTCCATGGGATTGGAATAAGGTACTCTTTTTACCTTGTAGTTTCTAATCTATATCCTCTACCAGCAAATTATAGACTATTAAAAGGAAAAACTAATCTATTATAAATCCTACTCCTGTTAAATATAGTTGCAAGACCAAGTAATTGTGAGGTTCTGCATGGAAAATTAATTTAAAAGAATCAAATAATAATAGATTAAATAACATTTTGTTATTGTAAATTAAGTACAATTTTGTATTTGGACAGCTGCAGCACTGTTGAAGATACAAGACACTGTCAGCACAAGCTACCTTTATTAGTAACCATAAAACTTTCTTTGAAATAAAGTATTTTTCAGGAATAAAAATGTTTTAAAACTTCTGAACCTATTACCCTCAGTATTTCCATGCTTATAAAACACAGTTTCGCATTTACAAACAAATCTGAGCACACTTTTCCGTGATACAGTGCAAAAGAGGTAGGTTTACACTGGGAATGCAGAGTGGATTTAAGCAATAAAGCTGAACTTTACTTTAGCTTTCAGAAATGTTTTTACTAAAAGTCAGCTAATTTTTTTGTGCTTATATTGCCTGCTTAGTATTTTCTTTAAATGTACAAGTGCAGATTAAAATTGGTCTCCTTTAGATAAATGTATATGTTATTTGTATACAAATGCTCGCTCGTGGGACTAAGGGGAAGGTATTAGGCTGTTAGGATGTCAAATTCATTGGCGATGGGGATAGGACTTTACAGGCTCGGACCTCTGTGTTCGTGAATCGGAGTGGAAAGACCGAGCGCAGGCAGTGCCTGGGGTAGGTAGGGGAGCCTGACCTCCGCCATGACCCCGAAGGACCAAGAGGATCGCTTTCCTAGCCCCCTGGGCGACTCCCGCCCGATGCCAACTCAGGGTGACCGTATGAATACTGCAGAAAGCCATCGGATGCGCAGCCTTCCACAGCACTTTCTGCCCCGCTTTCTACTGTGGCTCCTTCCCGCCTCCCAGACCCGGGGGCGCTACCCGGCCCCCTCAGCAGCCCACACCTGGGCGCAGGGAGGGCGGACTCCCGCGGATACGGCGCGCAGTGCCTTGCCTGGTTCCTGAGCAGAGGGAGAGCCCCGGCCCCAGCCGCCGGGGGAGCGGGGAGAGCCTTAGGGCTGAGAAATGCCGCTGCTTTCTCTCCCAGTGGCAAGGACTGTGGTAAGCGCCGGTTCTTTCCCATCCCGCGGCCCATATATAGTTGTCTGTATGTGTGCGTGTATGTGTATATATATATATATATGTACATTTTCAGCGTAGTTGTGTCTTAAACGATCAGACACGTTTTTTGGGAGCGGGAGACCGTTCCTTCCCCGGGAGCTTCGCCAGAAAAAAAGAGAGCAACGTTTGTCTACGGCTCCTGCGACACTGCTCCCCAGCTGGGTGCTTAAATCCAACCCTTTTTTTCCTTCTCATTTGTTTTTCTCTTGATGTGCTTTGAGACTCTCTAAACAAGCTGCCGGTAATCTATCTCTGCTACTGGTGCCAGAAGCAAAGACAGCAAATGCCAGGAGCTTCTGCCTCTCTTTTCTTTGAGCTAGATGAGAAAGGGCGAGGCGGGACACTACATACAACAACGACGTGAACAGAGCAGGAGAGAAAAATATATTTTCTTGAGTCTGGAGAGAGGCATTTTTCCACTGGGTGCCCGAAATCCTCTCAGGAGAGGCGGTAGGTGCTTCCCTGCCTCCCTTCCCGCCGGGGCGGGCGCAGCTCCCACTGGGGAGGAGCAGTTCCACTCCGCTGGTTAACTAGGGTAGTGTTTGCCTAGAGAGGCTAATATGCTATTTCTGCAGTATTCTATACATCGCACAATAGGAAAAAGGAGTCTGCGTTGCATGAACACCGTGAATAACCCGGCAAGGGAAATAGCTCTGTTCACCACCCGCGTCTGCAGGGCTGCCTGAATTTGCTGGGAAGGGAAGCAGGAGCTCTGGATGCACTATGTCTTTGTTTCTTAGGGAAACCTAGTTTTATTCTCTTGCTAGGTTCATATTAAGAGTGAGTATTAGCCGTACTCACCTCGTCCTGCTTTACCACTTTGCTCTAGGAGCAGCCACTTCTCTTCCCCCACCCCCTTGAAATGCCTTGTGTGTGGGTCTGATACTGGGGTTTCCAGAGGGGCCAAAGGGACCCTTGGCTGTCCTGGAGAGGAGATGTGCTTGCCAGCTGTGGTCAGTTGTTTTTTTTTCTCTGGTCTTAGGAAAGCACCTCCTAAGGAGAAGGGAACAGACAAGTAATGAAATGTTCCTCTTTCAGCATTGAATTACAGTCAGTGTGCTGCCCTGTCAAAACCATCATGCTGCAGCCTTTGCCCCACCAGCCAGGCTCTTGGGCCAGGCCCACAGCTGGGATGGAGGATGACCCCATTGTCCAGTTAGGACTGCAGTGTGGCCTGTTCTCTCTGTCCAGCTTCCCCTTCTGTCTGCTAAACATTCTCTTAAAGTGTGGCTTTTCACTTAAAACAGACAAACAACTCAGCAGCTTCCCTCAAGTTGATGTGATATGTGGTTAGAATAAGCCTTACTTGCTGAGCAGTTGGGATAGAGGAAAGTCTCTGAGCTTAACTGTGCTTGGAATTTTCCACTTTTGTTTCAGTCACAGAAACTGGTTGTTTCTAATGCGGAAAGTGCTCCAGGCCTCTGTGTGATTAAATTCATCTGCAGCATTTAGGATGGGAGACTGCAGTGACAAAGAGTGAGACTGGGGTTTTTTGCTAGGCCATGACAAAGCTGCAGGTATTATAATTCAGAAAGCATTCATATACCAAAGAATTATCTCTCCCTCTCACTCCTTCCTCATCTCCCCTCTAAGAATGAAGGTAATCCTGGGCTAACTGCAGTGTTGATATCTAACACTCTTCTGTACATTTGAGTCAGTCACGCAATTGTAAGCTATGAAAGACAGATTCAAGCACTATCATTTATTCAGCTTATGGTGGCTTTTGCTTGAAAGAAGGTGAATCCCATGTTGATAGTGGTGGTGATGATTACCTTATTTTCTATAACACAAGACCCCGGGAAACAAGATCAACACACTTGAAAGTAATAGGGTAGTTCTCACTGACAGTTGGTTTCTCTTTCTCCATCCTTCCCTCTGCCAGTCCCAGGATTACAGTTTTATCTTTATGCTTTCCCTCCTTCTCTGGTATCAATAATGCGCTTGAATGATATTACAACCAAACAAGGGCTTCCTGCTAATAATCACTGTCCTCAAAGCCCTTTATTGACCTTCAGTGCTACAGAAGTCCTGTAGTCCTTTCTGAGATCTAACCAGCCATCTGACCCTTCTTGAAGCATATAAGAAACAACAGTTCCTTCCAGTGATCATAGCACATAGAAAGGCCTCTCAGCCAAACTACAGTGTTATAGCCACCAAGGTGGTCTGCTGTGGATACCTCAGTGGTGGACAAAGCTCAGCCTTCTCTGGGCTGCCAATAGGTGTGGAAGCCGCCTGGCATTGTATGGCTAGGCTTCACAATCGAAGATCCAGGGAGGGCTCCACCCACGCTCCTCATCAGCGTCTTTTACAAGCGCGCTGATAAAAAGAGGATAGCGGATAGCACCCTCGAGCCTGCGCAAGGGATTTTTTTTAGGTGAGACAGAGCATGCACAGAGCTGGACCCACCTTTTAGTCCTAAGGTTCATCTGCCATGGCCTAGCAAGCTTGGACACTGGCAGACAAGTCCTTAGGATGGAGGTTTTATTAGAGTGTCCTTCTCTTAGATGGAAGGCCTTACAGGGCTAAACGAGCTCCATCTGCCCGGGTTTGGAATCAGAGTTGTCCTTGTCCTAGGATGACTGCCAGAAGGTTAATGAGCTCATCCTACCCATACAAGGATTATAGGAACATGGCTATTACTCCTCACACTTTCCCGTGGGCAATGAGTTTAATGCTCCCTCTGCTGTCGGCACAGTTATCGCACCAGGGGCCACAGGAGACCCCAAGTGATTTTCAGACTGTGCCTGCCCTGGCATTGGCATGCCTGGAATTTCATGTGCAGTGCTCAACACTTGCACAATCAAGCCCAGGTTTCCAGGTATTTTCTTTCTGGGCTTGATTCCACCATCATGCAACAGAGCAAGTAATACCTCATTTGGCAGTGAGTTTCACTCAGTCTTAGTCATGAAGATGGAACCAGTCCTACAACAACAACATTAATAGCTCTTTGCCTGTGTCCTTTCCAACACTGTCTACGCATCCTCCCCATCATAAAACCAAGCAGAAGCTCCCAGAAAGCACCAGCAAGTTCAGAGAGATCTAGCTTTTCACCACTTTAAATTTTGCCAAGTGGTGTTTACTTCAAGAGTTTGAGCTATAGCTTGAGCTGTAGTATTTCCTTTCTAGTATTTGACTTCTGGGAAGGCACAAACTCTTTTATCCAATTAAGAGCTAAACATTTTTTAAGTAAAGTTTAGTGGTTAACAGTATGGACTTTTGAGTATGCTGTTTCTAACCTGAATATGCCTAGCCTCAACTTTCAGGACCCAAAAACTAATTCGTATCTGAGACATAACATCTATCTATGATAACAGGAGTGGATTACAGCCCTTGGCTCAGTATCCTATGCTCTCTCCCTCCTACCCTTCCTTCCACACCTGTACTGAAGCCTGTAAGATCTACACAAGGACACTGTGGAAGAGGTCTTTTGCCTATTAGCAGCTTCAATTATTTGAGTACCTCAGCCTGGTATAAGGTGAGCCAAGTTAGGCCACGTATAACAGCTAAATAACTGGGCATAACACCTCAGTAACAGCTTGCTTTGTGTGCAATTATTAACCCCAGATATTTCTGAAATACTTTTCTGATTTTTGTTTTCTTCCATTTTGGTCACATCCAGCTCCATATTACAAGGTGCTGAGTAACAGCTTATGAACCCTATCAAGTAATGGCTCCAGGGTTTGTTTACCAACATTCACTAAAGACTCCAGCTTTTCTGTAGAAACAGAAACTGAGCCCAGGCTTATCCAGGTATCAAGCTGTCACATTCCTTGGGGCCTGCAGAGCAAACTGGCCTTTGTGAAGAATGTTTACCATGACTGCAAGGCAGCTGTGTTTAGAGAGTCATTTCAGGAAAGTCTAGAAATAGCCAGCTGGATTTCCATAACAGATTTGTACCTAATTGTAAGGGAAGAACAACCATTCATTACTTGGAGCTTTGCCCCATCACAGGTAACACAATGAAATGGCAGTGACAATAGTCAGAGTCAAACAAGGAATGTAGAGATGTCACTCATTCCTAACTCAGATTTGAATTTATCAGTTATTTCAGGGTCTGTTCCTGAAACATTTATGGAGGAGCCAAATGGTGTAATCCTGATCTCTGGGTCAGTGATAAGTACCCATGCTCAGTTGGACTATCCGTAGCTTTGGATTCTTGCTGTGTGTTCTTTGTGCCTACAGCCCATTTTTTGCATTTTCCAGCTTAGTAGTTGCAGAAAGATTTGCTGTCAGACTTAGGATACACAAGAAAGCTAGTCACAGAGGCTTATCCTGGCTTCAGGACTAGAGTAACTTTTTACTATAATCAGTATCCCATGTGTATGAAATTCTGTCCATTTTTTTCTAAGCTGGAGCACCTCTCCATCTCAAACATCTTGAGGGAGTTTATTGAAGGTGTGCGATTTACTTTGTACCTCTACAGAGCAATGACTCTGGAGCTCTGGAGTATATTGCCTTTAATTTAGCCCAGGCAGGACAGGTCCTTTAATTGGACAGACAAATAGATTAGTTGTACTTTTGTTTTACTTGGGAGGGTTTTTCCCCCCTACAAATAGGTTCTACCTGTCAATGACTTCTACATGCTTTTGGGGGAAAATTTTAAAGCTTATTTTAGTCACCGTCTTTTGAATGTGAAACTCTTGTCATCTTCTGGAATAAACCCAAACTTTCAAAATATTCCATACCAGAAAGTAGCAGAAATTTCTAAGATACGAGTTCTTCACCATTACATGAAATCCTTTGCTTGTTCCATTTTTAACCTCACTGACAGTGAAGATTCTTGTCTCACTGTGACCTTATTTTCTACTTTTACTACTGGTATTTATTCATGACTAAAACATTAAGTTATCATTACAGCAACGCTGGTTAAACTAACTGTAAAGATAATATTCACTAACTGAATGAAATATCCAGCTATAGTAATAAACAGATGAAGTAACTCAGATAAAAGATTTATTTTCTCCATATGACTGCAAAGTGCAGTATTTAAGAAGCCATAGGACCAAGTCCTGCCTTACAATTTACCTCCTCTGCTTTCCAGAGAGGATAAGAACTACCAGAAAGTATGAAAGAACCTTTATACTCTATAGCAAATGACAATTGTCTTGTTAACTCAAACTCTGGCAGCTTATGCTTTCGCTCTGGAGTTCCTTGAGACAGTTCTTTGATTTATGATGGTTCAAATGGTAACTGAAAAACACACACATGCAAAGGAGCCACAGAAGACTTTGTTGGCCAAACAGACATCTGGAGGCAGAATTTTGTTTATGAAGTAAAACTGCAAATAATTCCACACACACACACTAAAGCAACTAGAGTTACTACAGTTCAGGAGGTGATGGAAATACTGGAAGAAAATTAGTCTTCAACTGTTTGTGCAGAGTTTCACTAGGAGGAGCCATACCACATGTAATGAATGTACAAAGCTGCTTGCCATTACTACACATCAGAACTACTCCCAAGGCAGCATTTTTGCTATTGCCATTTATCTCTTTAATAAAGACTCTTCAAAGAGATCAGAAAGTAAAATTGATCCAAGTTACTGTGATCCTTTGATTTTTTAGTATGTTGTTTTTATAGACTTCATTCTGCCACCAAGAGGATAGTAACTATAACTGCCTCAGCATGGACACTATTATGTAGGACTGTAGTATTTTGTAAAATGTTTCTATATCTTCCTGTACATTTTGTACAGAAACAAGCACAACTGGACATGATCTTGCCTGGTGCTTCACCTGTAGTAGAAACAATAAGCAGGAGTGGAAGCATGACTTATTACTTGAGTTCTCAGTTGTTCCTCCCTAGGGAAAGCACAAATGTATCTTTAAGGTATTGAAAATTACACAGACACCCTGTTTCAGGTTAGATAACACAGGAAAAGAAAGGCGAGTAATGAGGCAAACTGCCTCTGGGAGGGGGCTCCCTGGGGTTATTGTCACCACCTCATTCCTTCAGGAAGCCCAGAAGTCCCTGTGGGCTTGTTCTTGAAGAAGACAGCTACAGCTCAGCCTCCTGTTTACCTCTCAAACTGCTGTGTCCCCGAGGTGAGTAATCATAGAATGGCCAGGTTGGAAGGGACCTTAAAGATCATCTAGTTCCAACCCCCCTGCCACAGGCAGGGATGCCACACACTAGACCAGGTTGCCCAGGGGCCAAACGCCGCATGCCTGCTTCTAGGTACAGGAATAAAGGTCCACAACTCCCTCCCATTTGTATTTACAAACTTTTTCAGGCAAGAGTAATCCCTTTTTCCAGTTGGTAAAATCCTGAAGGCTGATGACAGACAGGTTGCCATATCATAAACTGGAAGTACAGTGCCAGTACCTCTAACCTTGCAAGCAACACTTTCCAATGGCTGAGAGCCTCAAGGCATATGCTATACTCCTCAGGGAGCAGAAAGAAAGGTCTACTATTGGAGTGATTCACAGTGATGCTAAAGGGTCATTTAGTTGTATGAGCTAGGAGCTGAACCTGTGTAGATAGCTGACAGTAGAGGGAACTAATACATACTGGCTTCAGGAGCCCTTGCTGGGTCACTTCCACATGCCCTAAGGTACTTGGAAAGTCCAGGGAATTCTCCAGCAGCATCATTCTGCATTTCTTTGTTGTAGGAACCACATCTGAACTGTTCAAAATCACTGGAGTGTTTACTTTTCAGCTCTGTACTGTACTANAAAAAGCTGAGGATTTATTGGTGTTTTTATTAAAACAAAAAAGATCAGAGTTATAGGTAATAGTGGGTTCTCTTTTCTTCTTTGCTCACTTTAACAATGAATTAACATCAAAATAAGATCNAGAGCACTTGTAAAAGGTGCTGATGAGGAGCGTGGGTGGAGCCCTCCCTGGATCTTCGTTTGTGAAGCCTAGCCATACATACAAGATCACCTGAATGTTAATATGTTGACTGTGTGCATTTGTATACAGAGATAAAAAGAAACACTGTAGAGAAAAATATGCATTACAGGCATATTCCTCATCTTAAGCATTTTAGACAGTGTTCCATTCTGGAGATATTCACTTTAAAAAGACAGTCTTGCCCTTTTCTAGTCTTGCAAGACCTTTGGGTAGCAACACTGGGGTACTTCTGTGCAAATGCTTAGAACAAATCTCTATTTGGAATAGAACGAACAAAGAAGAAAAAAGGAACTTCTAAAATAGAGGCCTTATAAAATTATAATTTGAGGGTTTGGGGGTAAAAATAGCATTCAAAATCAGCAAATTGAAGGTGGCTTGGAGACAAACATAAGATTTCATGCCTGAGTTGCTGGTGACTTCAGCCTCCTTTCCAGAACAACATTGTTCCATGCAATTCTGGTTAAAGCCTCACAAGAGTCACTGTAAGGTGCTGGACAAAACTGCACAGATCTTGACCTCCTTTCTCCTAAAAACTGTCCTCAAGAACTTCTCTTCTGCTCAGTCAGGGATGGGTTGAATCTTCCACAGAATTTAAACTTTTGTGGCAGCCTCTTTTTTGATTTTATAACAAAATCTAACCCATGCTGTGTTAGCATGAGGACATCCTTGGTTTTGTTAGGTAATTGCTTAATTACTGAAGAAATAAGTATAAATTTCATGACTTGTAAATGTGACTTTACAGTACATGTCATTTTTAAATATTGTACATCTACCACACTGGTTTTTAGTATCCTCAGGAATAATGGAAACAGAGTTAATGTCGGTAATTACAGGAAGTAACATGTCTAATATTGACTGTATTGTGGAATAAAGCAACATTGAACTGTTAGAGTGTGGTTTATATTAAGTACAAAAGGCTTCTGATAGAGTTAATGTAACTATAAATCTTAACTCAAATGCTTATATGTCTCTTTTATGACCTGAATAAACTCTGAGGTAGAAGCAGGGCAGCTGAAGAGCCACTTGCTGCCAAACCACATATTCAGCTGAATATGCACTTACAATATCCTTTTCATATTGAATAATAACATCAAGACAGAAAAGGGGCTGAATATTTTTTTCCAGAACACTGAGTTTAATGGTAAAAAATTTCCCTGAATAAACACAAACTTTAGAATCATAAATACATAAATAAAATATAAAGCAATCAAAATAGTGTGAGATTTTTTCCAGTGGAAATCTAGTCTATGCTTATGATAAGAGGTGCTCTACAGCTTTTAATGGTTTAAATACTGACCACCCAGGCACTCTGCAGCTTAGGGAATGTGCATTGCTCTACCCTTTTGGGAGGCTGCGAGTCTGGCTCGTGTGGAATCTGCCAGGAGCCATGGTCACCTCTGGAGGGGCTGGTGTTCACTCTCTAAGAACTGCCAGAGGAAAGCTGGACTGTGAGGGTAAAGAACATTTTGAAAGGCTGTGCTGGACACAGCTGATAACATGATTTGACCTGGCTGTGTTCTTGCTTGCACTCGCTGATGTAAATCCCTGAGCACAAATCCCAAGGAGAAAAAGTGTGCACTAAGGACCACATAAGGCCCTGCCAGGGCTCAGACTTCCAACCTCACCCCCTGGGTGCCACAACATGCATGTATCCCCAAGGCATGAGTATGCATTTGGTGAAGTTTCAGCCCAGGTGCCTGCAGTGCAAGGGTGGCTGTGGCATGTTAGCCTGTGGGGTAAAGCAACAAGTAAACTAATCTGACCCACAAAAAATAAAATCTAGGTGCATGTATGGAAAAATCACACAATTAAGTAAGCCCATAGAGGGACCAGCTACCACAAAGCACAAGTCACAGTACAATCAGTTCCCACTGAAATCAGCTCCTTTGATTGGGAAGTTCTTCTTAAAGATCTTCAGGATAATATGACCCTTTAATATTAACCATGTCAACATTTAAATTGATGACACTCATTTTTTTAGAGCTATTTACAAGGGAAGTACTTCCCTCTGAATTTGTAATAAATCATGTAAGACATATTTCATTCCATTCTCCTTAAAAAAAATATTTGGTAGTTTAAAATGTTTAATGTAGTAGAAAATCTAAAGGGAAAAATAAAGCATCAATAGGCTATTTCAGCAGCAGAAACCATTTGGGACCTGCTTAACCTCCTAAACTCTTCTCCAAATTTATTTGGAAAGGAGCATATAAAGAGCTCATCACTTTCCATCTCCATTTTCATGTGTGGAGCATATGAAATAACTTCATACTTGTGCTCCAAGCTGATATTGATGGTGGACTGAAGTAACTTGAGATCACTACTTCTTCCTCCTTATGACAGTTCCAGAACATTTGGTTGACTAATTACCATGTAACTAGTCAGCATTTTTTAATATACATATATATTTGACTTTATTTATGAATGTAGATGTCTATGAATGTAGATGCAAGAGACACACACTAAAGGTTACCATTTTAAAACAGGGCATTATTATACCACTATGTCCCTGGGTTTTTCCTGTGCTTGTGGTAGGAAAGCTACATAGGCAGGAGAAAACTTTACTAATGTCAAGTACTTCTGTCTATCCATTGCTCAGTATGGACCAAACTAAAGGACTAACACGAAGTTATGATCAAGGTCCTCCCTCTGTTGAGTGCAAATCTTCCCCCGACTTCAAGGGCTGGTGGAATAAACTTGAAACCACAGAGATCACAAAGCATCAGGCAGTGTGGGATATCCCTGCTATTCTCCTCAGTTTAAAGCACATTTGTAATTAATAAATCTGTAATAAAAGTTTCTTGAAAATCCTTCCAAAGATAATGGCCAAATTCTGCTTATACCGGAGGACTTGACATAGTTCTTCTTTTGCAAACACCATTCCCATTATTGTCAAAACCAACCAAATAAGCTGAAACTACAGGTTTAAAACTTAATTTAATTATAAGGATATATGTATGTCAGTGGCTGGCTGTGTCTATGTCTTTGTATATGTGTATATTTATTTACTTACCTCCTGCATTGAGGATAAAAAATTTTCACCATAACCAAACTTTAAAGCATTACTTTTAGAAGTTGAACCCCATAAACAGCAGCATGTGCTTTGCCCCCACCCTCTTCTTTCTGTTTCCTTTTTCCAGCAACATCTGGCTTGGCAGACTCCTGTAGGAGTATCTGTTCTGTGTTCTTCAGAGGTAGGTCAAAAAGAAATCCAGGCAGTAACCCCAGCTCTCAAACCCCTCCTGCAAACCTCTGCTGAAAGCCCAGTAAAGTCTACACAACACTGAAANCCCAGAAAAGAATACACACCACAGAAAAAGAGAGAGAGAGAGAGAGAGAGAGAGAGAGAGAGAGAGAGAGAGAGAAAGAGATACCTGTGGACTGGAAATGAAACTTGAACTACCTTAATGAAAATAGTAAGAAAATTAAATATATACATATACACACACAAAACCAATACCACACCCAAACCCCCATCAATAGCAATTATATCACCACTGATACTGTGGCAGGACTCACCAGCAGGTGGGACTTAAACTCAGATGGGCTGGATCCTGAAACTGGATTCAGGAACTCTTGGATTAAGATTGAAAGCAGAACAGAGTCCTGTAGCAGTAGAGCTGAGGGTCTGATCCTCACAATAAGAATTGCCAATTCACCACCCCAGATGACTCAGGTGCTCAATCTTCAGGGAGACTAGAGGCTCAAACCTCTCCTTTTTTGTATTGGCTGTTAACTAGGTGCTAAATATCTTAATCATGCACCTGCCTTGCTTGGTTCTTAGGCCTTATGTAAGACACCCCAAGGCCCAAGCACAGTGTGAAAGTTTGAGGGACTGAATATGGTATATATGGCATGGAATACCTTGTTCTGACTGAAACTAGAAAAACTACATACATAAGCATTTATCCAGCCAGACAAAATCATGTTCTCTTAAAAACTGATTGCTAGCTTCTCTAGGGTTGTGTCACATTAATCTGACATACTGCTTCTAGAAAGAACAGAATAGCTAAAAGGATAAAAAGTGTCTTGATTATTTATGGTAAAAATGTAAGTACACCTTCCTGAAGGAATGTAATTAAAAACAACAACAACAAAAAAGTAACTGGAGCAAGGAGAGGAGTCATGCTGCATGATGATTGGCAATTTTATCATAGTGAAATGTTTTCTACTTCAGCACTTCTTCGAAGAATCTGTGGATGCAGGAGAACAAAAGCAGAAGAGGATGATAAGACAGAAATACAGACCAGGTATCAAACATGACTTGAGAGCAGCTGTGAGAGGAAATGGGGATAAGACTATGAAACAAAGCATGTGGCCAAAAACCTGCTGCTAAGAGGCTGTTTTCAAGAGTGGAGATCTGGGTCTGGAGACCTAGAGGAATCGGGACTTGAAACCTAGATGGGAGAGACTGGCATCTTCAGGTAAGAGGCTGGCAGAGAGAAAGGATGAACAATTGGGACCGGCTGGGAAAGTGGAAGAACAGCTGATTGACAGACAAAGCAGTGGCTGAAAAAATGGAGCCAGAGATGAGGAAGAAACAAGATGAGGACAGAGTGGTTAGAGGGGGGTAAGACAGAGAGAGAGAGGATGAAAACATTCATTAGAGACTACAGCTGCCTCACTGGGCATTCCTGGGTAGGGAATGGAGCATGAGAACCCTGAGTCATGGCATTACTCCTGTCTCAGCCCCTAACAAAAGTGTCCTCTGGGCCACAGAGAAGTTGGCAACTTAGTATTACTACAAATTACCCTATTAACTCAGAGGGCAGAAGTCCATATGGAGAAGCTAAGAGCTAACCCAAATAGTGTGAGGCATAGAGGTGTTAATACGATGCCACATAATAGAATTTTTGTTTTTCCACTTTGCTTCATTAAGAACCTAGGAAATTACCTACAAACACTCTCTTAAAAGAACTCTGTGAGCTGCCAAGGCAAACATGCAGAAGTTGGAAAGCGCCGGAGCTAAAGTTATCTGTGCAGGTTTTTTCCCCTTTTAGGGAAATGCATTGGGAATAGAGGAAGCCATACTCTTTTCCCACTAAAGGTGTGTCAGCCTGTGCTCAGTCTGAGTCCTGCTCAAGAGGAATCAGATGATGTAACAAGAGGTGCTCAGCTCTGTATTCATTTGTTTCAGGCTGAGTGGTGTGTTTCAAATACACTTGAAGAGTTGGAGATGATGTCTATCTTCCTTAAACTATTGAATGCCAATCTGAAGAACTCGGTGCATCTCTCCCTGCTTGTGCCAGATATCTCTTTTACGATGTCAGTAAGTTCTTACACCAAATTTTGCACACATAGTCACTAAATTACATGTTCCCAGTTACATGAATACCTGACTTGAGACTCCAGGGTCTGATTTGGACAAATGCTGAGCACTCACAGCTGCAGCAGAACTCAATGGGAGCTCTGCTCTGAATATCTGAAGAATTACATAATAGTAAGTACCCTGACAAATTAGGTCCTGAGGTCTTAAATTGGGCACCTGAAATCAATGCACCTCTCTGTTCTTCTGTTTTCCAGCTGTAAAATGGGGATGATAATCATAGGGACAATCTGAAAATAAATACACATTCGTGAACTGCTGAGAGACTACATTCATTAAGACCATGGGAAACTTCCCAAATTAAATTAAAAACTCTTTCTTCAGATCAAGATCAATTGGTCTGTGGTAAATAGGGGTTTAGGCCACATGTTAAACACATGGAGAAAGCAAGATATTGAATGGCTTTTCAGTAAATGAATGCCACCCATCCTGAGTAGTGAATGAAGCAGGGATCCTGTGGGAAAGGCATGAAGTGCTAATGTATTTAAAGATGACATCACAAGCATATATATAGAGGGAGTATGTTTAGACCGTATGCTCCTAAGGCTGGCTAATCAAATTGCTGCACACTTAATGTCACAATAAAAACTGCTAATATGATTTCTGTGTGGTTACGGATAGTAGATGCTTCAAAATTACCATTTCTTTTTGGGGGAAGAGAGTTTCTGACTGAAACTCAGCTAAACATTGAATGTGTGTGCCATTAGCCAACCCTAATCCAGCTCAAAAAAAAAAAAGAAAAGAAAAGACTATGTGTATATACTGTTACAAAAACCTAATAGAAACTGGGTGATTGCCATATATTACCTGGCACACTGAAACTGTAAAGTCTGCTTTCACCATCAGAGTGTGACTTATCATCTGGAAGTGATTTAGTTGTGTGCTTACCTTTGAACGGCTGTTCTTTTTGGTTCTTTACTAGCAAGCAAATAATGATGAAGGATAAGACTTTAGCACTATCAAGTAAACAAGTAATTGGGCTGGAGAGTTCAAAACCAGAAGTGAGAAGTGATTTTTAGGGTAGTCAAAGCTCTGCAGGTTTTATCCTCTGTGATTGTTATTAGAAGTAGTTATAAAATCCAGATCTCTTCCCTCCCTTGCTCCCCAGCCCCCTCTTCTCTTTACTATGTGGCATGCAGGGAACATTACTTGAAATATACTGCTGCTCAGCTCTGCACAGTCGATGTCCATAAACTGAGCTTGTTTTCTGAAGTAATTTGCACAGTATAGATCTACATTCTCCTCTAAGTGCACACACCTGTAATTTCCATCAGGATGTCTAGGAGCTACTTGTATGTAATGAAGGGAAAATATGTGCAACAGTGGGCACTTCACACAAGAATCTCCAAATGGGTTCACGTTACATCCCTCTGACTAAAAAAGCTGTGAAAAGCACCTCTGATAAATTTCCTATGACTGATTCACATGGCAGGTGGTCCTCCATTAGAAATAGAATAGTTATACCTGATGTCCCTGATATTTCTGAACTGAGGACAAATTTCAAGATCAGCCCGAAGGTTTCTCTCTGTGTGGGATCACAGCGTTCATATCTACTGTATCCCCATATACTTTTGCAGAGCTAACAGGCACTGTTCATTTAGCAATAAATAGATGCAGAAGAAAAGAAAATAAAAGATGATGACAACTGAGAGGATATTTACTCATAGTCAAGGTTGAATTAGGTTGAAGTGGAGGAGGACTACTGGAAGACAGTTTCAGATGCAGGAGCTCTAGGATGTTTTACACAGTATCTATCTGCTGAGTTAAGAGTGTAGGAAGAACCAAAGGGGATGCATCAGCTACATTAACAGTAAGAAGAGAGTGAAGAGGGGAGAGCATGATAAAGACAGATGAGGTTAGAGAGTTAACTGATTATTTTAAATGTGACATAGCACATACTATTCTTTAGTGCCTTCACAAACCTCCATTCTTGTGTACTCACTAGACATTGTGTGGAAGCAACATCATATACTACTCCAAGGGAAAAAGAAAAGCACAACAGTAAAACCTGAAAGTTATTACAGACATACAGTGCTGAGATTACGTTTTCTGAAGATATTTTCAATCATTCAGTAGAAGAAAAAGTAAATCTTCTGTTCAAATAATATTTTAGAGAAATTTCTCTCCTAGGAGAGCTGCATGGTACTGGAAGCCATTACTCAGAGATGCTGCCGATTCTCCATTCAAGGAAGTTTTCAAGGCTGAGCTAAAGACAGCCACAGCTGACCTGGTCTACTGCTAGGGATGGTGGGGACTGCTGACAAGGAGAGGCAGAGCCCTTGTAGTCCCCTGTTTCCCCTAACCAACACTGGCAAGGAGAGTGCTTGCTCCTGCTCTGTGGAGGCCCCTCTCTGGCTCTGACATCAGCAATCAACAGAAAAAATTACTTTGAAATACACCCTGTGAGTAAGCATCACGGGTCACAGGAGAAGAATTTGATAAATTTTAGCTAATATATGAAACATTTGTTTTCAAAGCTATGGCTAATGAGTGACATGGAGAATAGCTTCAAAGTGGTCCAGTTTGAAAAGTATTTAAAATAGATCTGGCATTAACAAGGGGTCCTAGAGCACTAGGAACTGTAAGGCTGCCTCAGGTCCTCTCCATGTCTGAAAGAGGTTAGAGATGCCAGGTAAGAGGATGCTTGATATGTGAATCCCATGGGACTTACATGGGAGCTGCTTCCTTAGAGGACAACTGCTCCTCACGTGCCCAGCAAGAGAAGTGTGAGTGTGCAGGGCATTTGGGCAGCAAGTGCAAAGGGTACCTTCAGGGTCAGATACTAGCTCTGAGGGTATAGAGTGGGGTTGTTGTAAAAGCCAGGGGTAAGGGCTTCTGCACACAGGAGCTTAAATGGACAGAAACACACACATTTACAGTCTTTCATAAGTCCTACTCCACATAGCTAATATTTAATATGAATCTGCTCTGGGACAATGTTTTGTAAATTACTTCAGTCCTTATATGTGCAGAAGACTCCTAGATCTTAGGTTACTCTCTTTTTTAACTAGCTGCATCACTGCCTGCAGGAGGAATGGGTGTGGAGTGCAACAGAAAGTTATGGTCAGCAATTATACTATTGTTATCCATTTCTTAATTAACAATGAGACAATAGCTGAGATTATGCCCAGAGTAACTATCCTGGCAGTGGACCCAGTATATGTGGTGCAGTGTCCTGCTAAATCTCATGCAGTTAGCGAATGAATGAACAACAAAAAATAATGCATTCAGAAGCATCTTACAAAAGCACCAAGAGAATCAGTGGCCTGGATTTCTGTTGCCTCTCTCTGGGGCTATTCAGAAGGCTTACACTCCCTTTTTTCCCAAACAACTGGTTCCAGTCCACAGTCTACTAGGCCTAGTGTGGCAGCACTTCCCTGCAACCCTCTGACCTTGCGTATCCAGCACAGTCCAGAGCCAGGGTGATATTATGGCATGATAAGTCACGTCTTACTATGTGTGAGAGAGCAGGGCTGTGGTGAACTGGTATAAGCTGAGCCCAATGAATGCCACACCGAGAGTGTGAGCCTTCCACATGCATCTGCAATTGTCAGGACAAATAGGCTTTTGGTTCCTTTTTTTTCCAAGTCTCTCAAAAGCAGAAGAGACAGTAAGTCACATTTGAGACCAGGTTTGGATGGACATTTTACAAAGTTTAAAGTACTGAGCAACAAGTGACATCCTATCAGCTGAGCTGCCGTAGCTGAGGGTATGAGTGCTCTTAGCACACTCCAGCTGCCAGGGATGATGTGTTAGGTGTTAAGACACCCTCGTGGATATGTACAGGTCTTCAGCAGCAAACAAAGAGCTGGAAATCCTTCCAGCCTTCTTCCCAGCGTTAGAGAGAGATTGGCAGGTACAAGAAGACAGCTCATTTATGAGTAATTGACTAGTTGAATTATGATGGGATTTACTTTACCTTGCTGTCCCAAAGAAGAGTAAGGTGGTTTAACATATCTCCTTCACCTCACCCACAGATGCAATTATTTTAATTTTCTTTTAATTATAGAGCCAGAATTGGATCTTCGATTCAGTGGTTTAACAGAACTATAGAACTAGCAACATTGGGTTATTTATTTATTAGAAAATTATATCCCAACTTGGCACAATGCAGATACTTCTATTATATTTTAGTGCTTACAACACCTATGTAAGGTATTGTGGCCAACATACCAAGAGATACTTTTGATTAAGACAATATACTTATGTATATAGAAAGTGATCATAGAGGGCTGATGCCAGATTCCCTTTGTCACATTAATATCTCAGGGCAAAACCTGATATTTACATTTGCCCTAATTTATCTGAAGCACCATAACTACATGTAGCAGTGTATAATGTTATGTCAAAAACACTTCTTTCCTTCTGCAAATAGGCACTGGCTGATGTTGTAGGAACACCTGTATGTTGCCAGCCTCTGCACTTTTAGTGACCAGTGAAATCTTCAGACATGTCCTTTCTGCACTTTTTTATTGGTTAAGTTCACAGAAAACCCACTTAATTATTGCATAATGCCTTCATGAATCAAACTTTTATTGTGCAATTCAAGTTACAATAAAATAAGCGTGCTTCATATGTTAACAATTATAGGCTAGATTTATAAAAGCATCACACACTGTTTGCATTGGCTTTTCTAACCACTTTATTCATAAAACAGTGTTAATGCACCTAAAATAAATTTACCTTCCTTCTGAAACTCATTAAACTCTTGTGTTTCTGCACAGATAACTCTTTAGTCACCATGTACCCTAGGAATGCATCACATAAAACAAAGACAGTGTGTTCCTGTTCACACTCTTTTACTGTTCAGCCAGGCCAAGTGTGTGACTTAGACATGGCTGAGCAATATCTGCATCTCACAGGGTGTGAAGTTACAGACATGAGGGATCATCCATGATGGACTCAGTCTTAAAGAGCAAAACTGTGAATAACAGCAAGGATCTAGCCCACTATAAAAGGACACCATGAAGAATTTTGCTTTGAAATTGTAATCTATGCTTCAAGTTCAAGTTTGTTCTGCTTCCACTGGCTTCATTGAATGACAGCTGTACTCACACAGCTGTAAAATGCTATTTATACCTGCAAGTCTAGTGGGGTCAGAGTAACACAGAATGGGTGTAAGTGAAACAGTGAGTGCATTGCCTTGCTGTAAGTGAAGGTAGGACAGTCTGCAATACAAGACAGGCTCCAGCAACAGAATTCTGGTTTTACAAATCGTGTTTCATTGGATGGAAACTCAAATTAGATTTATTTTGTAAGAAGCATTTCTTTTCTTCCTTAATACAATCTGACCTTTTAAAAGTAATTTTTGGTTTTACACTAATAAGACAAAATCATTTGCTTTCTAACTGTTTCCTTGTTCCTTTTTTACAAAGTTTTTTTTTCTTTTCTTTTTTAGTATGGACACACACATATGAATTTATTTAACATTTTGTAGAACATGGTTTGTAAAAGGCAATGAAGAGGAAGTTGTTGATGGAGAGAACTCTGCATAAGCACAGCATCACTGCTTTTTGACTCAGCCTTCCTCTGAAAATCTGTAGAAACTGTAGCGGTTTTTGCCGAATACCAAGTGAATTTCATGATTGGAACATGTGATCAGCTTGGAAAAAGTGTGGTTTTGTGCAATCTGTTTCCTGCCCAAGTACAATTTTGCCTTTGGCTAAACTAGCACCACAAGTCATAATCAATTAAAGTTCTTGTTTTTCCTTTTGGAACCAAGCACTCAAGCTTTTCATCTGAAAGTCTTAACAGTGGGTATATGTGTAAGTGTGATTGTTTTCCTATACCATTCATATTAATGAAGGCCTGCAGGTGTATGTGGAACATATTTTCTGAAGCAACTTGCAGGAAATATTTTTCTTCTTTCTGGAAAGCCCCCCCCCCCCCAGCATCTGCATATAAAATCAAACTTTGTGGCCAACCTGGAATTCCATATCCCAAATCAAAACATGTACGTGTACCTAGGTTAATCTCTTCTCTGGAAAAATGCTCTAGGAAAAGACTCAGTTTATTCTCTGTTACAGAAGAAGTACACTACTAAATGGTGCATAGAAATACTCCTTAGGATTGACCTAATCAGAATTGATTTGTTTCATCTTCCTACACTTGAGTAATAGATGCTGACAAAGCCACTGAATTACTTGGCTCCAAGTCTAGCTGAAATTTCTCCTAATAGTGAATGAGAGAAATGCTACAACCATGGCCCAGCCTTGAGCAGCAGGCTGAGAATTCCCTAGAAATAAAGCAGTCACTCTTGTTACCCAAGTTTCTGAGGTTTTCTGAAATAAAAGCACAGAAATCTGATAGGGATTCACATGGGGCTAGAACTCTCTAAGCCTGTGGAGGGACTTTTCATCTTTTCTGTCAGATTTGTGCTCATCTTCACATTTTCCCACAAGCAGTGTAATTCAGGGCCTAGAAGCGTATCTTCCTGGACTGTTCGGAAATCATAGATCAGGAATTTGAAGAAAGTAACCCAGAAGTGCTTGACTAGTGAGATTTTTCGGCAGACCATTGATAAAACAAGACTCACTGCTAAAACCTGGAGATTAACAAGGAATTAAATTCCATTTGGAAGCAAAACAGCAAAATGAATCTCCCTCAGGAAAGCTCAGATTTAATGGTTATTTAACAGCATTTTCAGACTGTAACCATGATCTCAGTAAGCTAGTCACTCTGCAAACAAAGCTTTCTCAAAGCTGTTGCAGAAATACCCTTACTTTAGACTTCCCAGGCTGGAGCACCATGCCTCTATGTGCTCTTTCCTTCCTTTAGAGTTGGCTTTGCTGGGACACATGATGGGCTCCCGTTTCCCGTCTTGATTCCGTTTGTGTTTGAATGGGCTTGAACCATGGGGTTCATGGTTTCCTGGTCTCACAGTACACTGAGTTATTGGTGGTACATTTATTGGAGCTTTAAAAAGCATGAGGAAGAACAATTCTGCATTAGATCAAAGGTCCAACCACTCCAAAGCATCACGTCTTCAGTAGTGGCCTGAAATAGCTGTGTATGGAGGAATACAGGAAGAGGGAACTCATGTGACAACATGTACCCAGAACACTCTCTAGATCTTGAGCAGTCTTTGGGTTAGGATCTCTCTTGCCAGGGGTGACATCCTGTATTGAATAATGACAATAATTTACCATATAAGAACGATTTCCAGACAACTTGTGGACAAATAGCATCACAAAGGAACCTTATTTATTTCCAGTGCTAGTACAGAAGAGGTAGATGTATGTTGTCAAATACTCCCCTTTCTCTGGATACACATTTTTCGTTGAAGTCTTTTGCCTCACAAATGTCTTGTAGTGGTAAAAGCAACATCATCTTCCTCTATTTCATCTTTGCACTGCAACAGTTGAAATGCAGGAAATTCCATTTAAACATAAGGAAAAAAAATACTGAATGTAGTCAAAAAAGCAAAAAGGCTGCATGGAGAACCAGTGAATTCTCCACAATGGAGATATTCAAAACCCAAATGAACACAGCCCTGAACAACCTGCTGTAGCTGACCCTGCTTTGAGGGTTGGCCTGGTTCTGGACTAGATGATCTCCAGACGTGCCTTCCATCCTCCACTACTCTGTCATTCTGTGGACTTGCCCATTCTGTCATTCTGTCATTCTGTGGACTGTTTAAACAGAGTTAAAACGTTGCACATATATACCAGAAATTTAGTACCTTCTCCTCACTCATTTCAAACTTTCTGAACCCCCGAGAACAGGGAGATTAAGACCCCATGACCTGTGTTCAGAGACCTGCTCACTATTTTGTGATTGCGTACTTGCACTTTAGGAATCAAATTTACAAATGAATCACCTTCTTTTAAGGCCTTTCTCTCCTTCCAATCATGAAATCCCTGTTTGTGTCCTCCAAAACAATTTCATGCCTTAACATTGTAATCCTGTTTATTTATCTCCACCCATCCTATTCTGAACAGACATCAACAGTAAAACTTGAGTTCGGGGTACTTCAGGGCTGTAGACATGGTGGTGTCTTTTTGACAAACCAGTTTTAACATAATAATGTGGGGATTTTCATTGCATTATTCCTCGTGTTTTGGGGGACACATGGTGTAAGACATATTATAGCTTCTTGTGCCTCTAGTGTTTTCCAGTCCACAATCATCAGATTGGTCAGGTGGGTTTGGAAGAGCCATGCAACATATTTCTACATTGGTACTGGTAAATCTGATATGTCTGTGCATTACAGTTGTCATAACTTCAGGTTTTCTATGTCACTCCAAGGTCCTCATGACATGCTGATTCTGTTTGGGAGGGTAGAGCTCAGATTTGACTCAGATAGGGGGCTCTTCTCATAGGTATGCATCTATGTTTGTTCTGCATTTCTTAAAGGGCTTAACATAATGTAATTAATGTGCAAAAACCCCAAATATAGTTATTCCCTTCAAACATGGGCAATGGCTGCATGATTCAGACCAAAACAAAGAAGGTACAATATAAAGAAATACCTCTAAACCCAACTATTTATGGTGGATTTTTATAGTCGATTTTTTTTTTAATTTTTGTGCAGTGAACAGTGGGTCAAAACTTGCTTTCTCCACTCCCTTTTAGCTTTTACTGTTTCTTACACCTGAGCAGAGTTCTGTAATATACAATCCCACTGACTCTGTGGTGGGTTTGTGCCTGCTGTACACAGGCATACAGAGTTTCCTGCAGATGGGAAGTGTTCAAAATGTGAGCATTCAATCTCCACAGCAAGAAATACAACCTAAGTCATTAACTATGTTAGTGATGTGGCTGCCAGGAGAGCCTGGACCACTGCAGTTGCTCCAGATCAGCCAAGTGCTTTTGCTCACGGAGCAGATGCTTCAGACTTTTACCTCTAGAGGGAGGTAGATACCTGCGTACTGCTTTCAGCCTGTCGCTGGAACAACTCAGCCGCATCTTCTCTGCCACAGAATTTTGTGCCAAATTCGCTGAAAATGTACTGAATCACCTGGCAAACACAAGATCGTTTTGCCAGAGCTGGAGGCACTGACCAGTGAGGAAGTCTTGCAGCAATTCTTGCTCTGATACCTCTTGGGACTCTTTGGCATCACTTGATTTTCTGCTTAGGTCGTGACTGAAGGGTTTTGAAACTGGGGAGAGCTGAACACGGGGGCAATGAGTTGTCCCAATAATCTCTTCATGTGTAATTGATCCTGTGCTGTCCTCAGAGCTTCTCTTTACTGTGACACTACAAAGGCCAGAAGGCATCATGTGCTCTCCTGCAATGAGAATTGAGGTTATCATGAGCAGAGAAAGCAAAGTAGAGGAGGTGTTGCTCCTGTGGGAAGGTTTGTCCTACAGCTCCACAGAAATCCTGAGTTTCAGTAACATAAAAGATTTTATTTATGCAGAATATAATCAAAAGTAATGAATATAAGTAATTCCTCTTCCCTTCCTCATTCCTGCCTGTTGTTCAAGAGGTAAGAGAACAGCACGGCAGCTAGAATGGATGTTGTATATAAATGGTATCCAGATGGAAAAGGAATTTAGTCACTTACTTGGTGTTCCCAGACGTTTGGAAGCCCTGGACAACTCCCATATGTACGCTAACAGCATAGACCAGGCACAGAGCATCTGGAGACAAAGTGCATCTCCACTGCACCATTGCCTTGTGCACATGAAATAAGTCTGATGGATTCACAACATGCTGAATGTACTCTACACCAGCCGCTTAGTGGATCTGATCAGTCTTGGAAGTGCTGGACCCAGGACACCCCAGACAAGAATAGACTCTTAAGGGATAGAAGTTACATCAATGAATGAGGCTAGTTTTGACTCCTATACATGCTCTGTATTTATCCTGGTAATTACAGAGACCTTTCAGGTGTCAGCCACAGACTTTGCAGCTTGCCCAGAATTACCCAACCAGCTTCTGTATGGCCCCTGACAGGGCTTGGGAGAAGTGGTCTGGCAGGCTTACACACTGGCATCATAGAATGGAGGTGGGTGATGAGGAGTTGGACAGCATGATAAGGACAGTGCTAAAAAAGAAGGAAAAAAAAAAAGCTTTCTCTTTGCCTTGAGTGGTTTCCTGTGGTTTGGGGATCCGGTGACCAGATGAGAATGGAGCACCCTATGTGGCACCCTAATATGCGTGGGGGCTAGACCATGAGGCTGTGTGTTTGAATCTCGTGCTGACACAGGGGGAGTGGATAAACCTTGAGCTATCCATCTGGGTAAACTCTAAACCTTAGAGTTGCATTTGTTGAGTGACTCCAGTTTTAGGCACTGTTTTAAACCCATGAGAAGTGGGGTCAGGCAAAGACAAATGCAAATTTACACAGTGTTTAAAATCAAAAGTAAATAAACAGTGAGAAGCAGTTCTCTTGCAGAAACCTGTCAATCTATGTATCATGGTACGGTCAATGATAATCAAAAGACTGAATTTGGGCCAAGCAACCATATGTTTTGTATGAGAAGTCAGTGACTGGACAATAACTATTTGTATTAGAACAAAATTTGAAATTTCTGTTTCAAATTTTTTTGTGGAAACATCCCTAAAATAAGAACTTTCCCTTTGCTTAGAATCAGAAAAAAAAAAAAGTCAAAATTGCTCATAACATGGAATACCTCAGAAAGACACCCACAACTAGCTTCGATCTTTTTTTATTGGCTTCAGTGCTTAGAGTTTAGGATATTTTATGATTTTACTATGTCAAAATATTACAGCTTACTTGAAGTGCTTCAACCATAGAGAAGCAAAGCACTTCAAACTGATGAAATTAAATATTCTGATACTTTTCCACTAAGCAATTTAGATAAAATGTTACAATCCCAATGTATTTCCAGACAACAAAGAGCCAGCAGTAGGCTGCAGAGGGATGCAAGGAGGAAGAGCACATTGTGAAGCCAGCGAAGTAAAGGGAGTGGAAGGTTGACAAGAGCTTTTTACTTGCCAGTCTTAAAGGACTTTGTGCAGGAAGGAAAGACACTTTAAAAATAAGCATTGCTAGAATTCCCCTTCTCTGTTGTTGTCTTTATGCTGCTATGAAATATTTCAGATTGTTACAAAGAGAGAAATGCAGGAAGGGTGAAAACAGGCTGTTCTCTTCGCATATCCAGGTCACAGTGACTTGCTTGTTCCGTGTATGAGCCTCTAACATCTATGTGATTTTTTACTGTTTATGCCAGTTGACCCACCCTAGAGAAAGCAACAGAATACCTGTGCACAGAACATGGAGAATAAAAATCTAGATGGATTTTCACAAGCCCTCATTCTCTGAATTCCTTACTGACTCCTGGTAATGGGGATTAGTCAGTCAGTGGCATACATGCTACCGGCTCCCACATTCACTAGGCTGTTAGTTCTCTACTCAATGGGAAAAGAACTATTTCCATCAATTCATTTTAGTGAATATCTCAAAAATATACTGTTTAGTTCTGAATCACTATCAGACTGGACTGATCTCCTTATCCCACTTGCCATGGGACTGAGTATCAGAGGATTGTCAGTAAGCTTCATTCCCTGAAGGATTTAATGTTGTTGCTGCNTAATGCATCCCAGGATGCCATTGGCCCTCTTGGCCACAAGGGCACATTGCTGGCTCGTGGTCCTCCTCCTATCCACCAGGACTCCTAGATCTTTTTCCCTAGGGCTGTTTTCCAACAGATCAGTTCCTAGTCTGTACTGATCCATGGGGTTGTTCTTTCCCAGATGCAGTACTTTACACTTACCCTTGTTAAATTGCATTAAGTTTCTCCCTGCCCATCTCTCTAGCCTGTCCAGGTCACGCTGGATGGCAGCACAGCCTCCTGGTGTGCCAGCCACTCCTCCAAGCTTGGGATCATCAGCAAACTTGCTGAGGGTACACTCTACCCCTTCATCCAGATCATTGATGAATATATTGAACAGTACTGGACCCAGCACTGACCCCTGGGGCACACCACTAGTCACAGGCCTCCAGTTAGATTCTGCTCTACTGACCACAATTCTCTGGGCTCTGTCCTTCAACCCAGCAGACTTAGCAAAGGTTGATATTTTTCTGAATATATGGCTTTAGAGGCCTTAAAATCATCTGTTAGCTAAGTCTATCTTCCTGAAGAGGATCAAATAGTAAAGTTAGAGGGGAACCTCAACTTTTTCCTTTCTAAAACTGTAGATTCCTTTCAAAATCCCTATCTCTCATGGCATTTAGGGCTTAACCAGTATTTCTGAACCTCTCCTACCTTATCATTTCAGCCCGCTAAACAATGCCTATTCTTGAAGTCTGAAATGTGATACTGTATTACTGTAGAAGATAGATATACAGATTACTATTTAAACTAAGGGCCTCACTTTGAAAATAAATATCGAAGTATGTTAAAATGGATACAAACACAATGCAGATACCCTGAGGAGGCATTTGATACTGTCAGAGCAAAGGGATGAGGCCTTTGTAGAGTCTGTGAGTCTCACAAATACATAGTAATTTGACTTTTTTGTTTAAAGCCCCAAGTCCTGATATTATATGAACATAAAAGAAACTCTGCATTCAAAAAAGGTTCTTTTCTAACTTTTGTGTTTGCAGGATATCATTTCCCGAAGAGACCCTAGAAGTCAGGTTGTCTATTACAGTGTGATTATAATTAGCTCATGAATAGGGGCAACATTATAGCATGGGATTTTGTATTATCTCTGAGAAAAAAAAAAAAGACTCATGTTGGACATACTTGAAAACATTTGCTTGTGTAGTGACCTTAAAAAAAGATTACAGTGAGGGTAATATGTTGTTTCTGATGCAAATATACCATTTTGAACCCTATAACTCCTCTAAAATATTGATGCTGAATGCCAATTATAGTGATTCTTTTTTAATAGGCTAAAATATATCCCAGATTATGTCCCAGACAAAAAGTGAAGTTCAGACCTACAGACACAGAAACCAAGTTTTTCACTTGCTGTTTATTGCTTTCTAGGAGTAAAGGGAAGGCAAGCGGTTTTGAAAGGTCAAAAAGATGGTAGGAAAAAAGCAGAAGCCCTGGCGCTGTGCTTCCCACAGCCAACAACTTCCAGGGGTAAACTCCTACAGTCTGTGCTCAGACTACAGCCTTAAATGTGTTCTTATTCCCCATTTGATGTCCAAAATGCCAACACAAACTCTGTCTTTGCAAACCTAAGGGTATTTATACCTTTTTAATTACAAGCGTGTACTTAAACAGCTCTGCTGGAATGGACAAATGAGTCAGATTTTTCAATAAATTTTATGGACCTGTATTATCGCAGTCTACAGGAGCTGTAGCTTGGGGCTGTGCCAGCTGTCATGCCATGGGGTAGTTGTATATGACACTGAAGAGAAGAAGCAGCAAAGAAAGAAATTTTGACAGGGAGCAAGGGAGTTTTCTAAGCCAAGGATGGAAACCATTTAGCTCAATTGTTTCTCTAAGATGCTGTGGAGTCTAGATGCTGTGACGCCTGATTCTATTCTCTGCTATTCCCATNCAAGTGATTTTCAGACTGTGCCTGATTCCCATTTGTATGATGCAATTTTCTGGCCAGACAAGCCTTACTTAGGGACCCAGCTGGGCTGGGAGTGGAGAGTCCATGCTGGTGTGCTGCTGGATGCAGAGGAGAGCACTAGTTCTTACCTTCCCTGCTGTTTCTTGGCATGCAGCCTGTTCCCATGACATTATCTGAAGCTGGTCATGGAGGTTTACTGTTTATTTTTATACCAATATTTTCAGGCAATTATCTTCCAACTGGTATCTATAGACCTTTATACTCTCAATCTAGCAAGGGCTTGTTTCAGTAAATCCACTTGTTTAAGATTTCCCTCATGTGTGCACACTAAACACATTGTTAACCTTGACAAGCAGTTAAACACTTAACCAGTACTGCAAAATTTCAGCTCATTTTCAAGTGTTGTTAGCCTTCATTTCTCCTATCTGTTCTGTAAACCTCGCATGGTAAGGCAATAAAGGAAAGAACAAAATAGCTAGAGGTAACAACTTCACAGCTTTAAATCAGGGTAGTGCCACAAAGTCAATGGGGCTGTAGAGATATACACGCACTTTGAATCTGGCTTTATGTAAAAAAAATATCAATACTCACTTGTTTTCATAGGTCTGACTGTGTTTTATTTCTCTCTTGTTTCTGCTGGGGTATGTGTGTGTTTCACTTTGAAGAGAAGACACTAAGTTTTTTAAAAGAGTATTGAGAATTTACTAGTCAATATTGATTTTGGTATGTTTGAGTTGTTATAGACACCCTGCAAAAATCTATCCAAGATCAAGCTGACCAGTGAGTGTTCAATCCTCACAATGGACTAAAAATCCAGGGTCTGATTCTGTATTGCACTACGAAGTTTCATAGTTAGTGTAACTCAAATTATTAGATTGGGGATGCAAAAGAATAACCTGAAGATGCAGTGAGCCAGGCTCCACTTCACTAGGTGTGGTACCCAAAATGTAACATGCATTTCAAATGCTAGTTAAAGGCAAATTCTGGAGCTTGAGTTTTTGGATCTGGAATAGGAAAAGGGAATATGTTGCTGTAGCAGCTACTGCACAAGTGAAACAACAGAGCATATGAGGATCAAAAATGAGGCAGGAAGAACACAAACTTAAATATTCTGCATACAAAGATTAATTACATAAAATAAAAGCCGGAAGAAATAAAAGAATCAAACAAAGCAGTACAGGAAATTTCTAAAAATGTTGCTGTTGACACCACTATTCTGCCTGCAGCTGCAATACAGCTGTCAAATCCAAACAACTTAAAAAACCTCTGAGGACCAAAAAACACAATAAACTGTAAGATTATTTAAGTGAAGCAGTGTCTTTTCTTTGCATGCCAAACTGAACAGTTAGAGCATGAAAAGTTAGCTTGCAAGCACCCAGTGGCATAAAGTACCTTTCTAGGTCTAGGAAAGCTTAAGATCTACTTTTGTGGTTATTAAACCATATGTTCTTACTGTCTTGTTGCCACTTTATGAATGAGATTTCTGTCTTGTTTTTCCATCTCCATTTCAAGACTCCTGGATGGCAGATTGTGAAACTCCTGATTTTGGTGACCCAAGCAATCAGAAAGTGCATATACATGCTTTTCAACTGAGCACTACAGTATTTCCTAGCAGTCTGGCTTGTTTGCTGCATAGCATTTCAGACAGTACTGTACAAAAAGGGCAGCTGGGACTCTGCCTGCTGCTAGAGGTCTGCTCCTAAGAACCCCCCAGCCTCCCAATCCCATTTCAGTTGCACTTGGTTACGGAGAAAGTTTTGCATTCATTATAAGGTGCTTATGCTGATTTACAAAGCCATTGAAAAGCAGAGCCCAAGTTACCTTTCTGAGTTAGTGACTCTGCTGGTCACAAGCCGAGGTCAACCGATACAGGTCTCTGTACATCTTCAATACTGAAATGTGTCACTTTGGGTGGTCGCTCTTTCAGCCATTGTGCACGTGGCCCTGCTGCCTCCTGACAGTACTGGCACTGCTACCTTCCCTGCGGTTAAAGCCCAAACACCAGACATAGTTGTGCTCATCGGCCATTAGCTGGATACAAATCATTGGGATTTCTGAAGAATCATTCCTAAAACCCTTTTTACAATCATTTCTCCTTGCTATTTTGAGATGTGTCTGCTAGATAAGGAACTACAAATGCTGTTTGTTTTTTTTCACTCTGTCGTTCCAACTTTATTTTCCACTTGCAAGTGTAATTTCCCCTGCAGTACCACAGGATAGCATGCATAATGTAATGATGTGAACACAGACAAACTTTCTCCTACTCTAAAGTAAACATTTGTTATGGACAAAAGCACCATAACATAAAAAAGCACAAAACACTTACAAAATACTTTCTTGATTAAAAGACTAAAACTAGCTGCTACTGAAAAGAAACTTAAAATGTTTATCAAGTAAAATATGAATTGCATAATCTTATACTGACTCTTTAACCTTAAATGCCTACTAAATCATCGCAATGTAACAAGTCATCTTTATAAAGCCAGTACCATTAATCATTAAGTTCTGTAAATCTGTTTGATGTTGGGCCTAATGCAGATAATTATGTAAGATTGAATTGTAACTATATTGTTAATCAATGGATGTTTTTGATAACTGAATGTGGAACAGGGAAAGAAAGCATGTTATTAAAAAAAGAAAAAACAAGATTGGAGTGTGTCTGCTCTAGAGATATTAAAGTAGCTTCGTTTCACTGATGTAACAAATTCCATCATATGAAAACTATTACACAAAGGTTACTCATATTAAAGGTATACCACAGAATGTCATGGTAATTGAGTATTGTCATGGGATAAATATATCTCACTTTGAAATAGTCTCCATAAATGCCTCAGTCACCACAACTTCCATTTAGCTGCAGAGGGATGGCAGGAATGTTTTCTTTTAAAATTAATCATCCACTGCTCTTCCTGCCTGTCAGTAGACTTAAGCGCTGCAATATGAGGGAGAAAACCTTGGAATTGTTTTTTTATATTCATCCAGTGCTCAAGATCAGAAGCAGGAAGGGATATTTCCAAACTCGATTTTGGGAATACCATGACTTCGAGAATGTCAGAGAGAGGTCTCACTTAACTGCAGTATCCAAAAAGTAAACTTCTCTGAATCTAACAGAACTGACCATTAGGTGTTTAAAGTGGTTAGTGTTTTTCCTATGAAAAGCTGAGAGATTATCACAGACATCTTGGTCAGAGGTATTCATTCCAAGTATTTTCATTTAGGAAATTAAAATACAAAAAGCACACAATCAATCTACGAAGAAGTTTAATAAGATAAAATTAAAAATCAAAAAGCACAAAACTAATCAGTGAAAAAGTTAAAAGATGATTCAGCTGAGTTTAAAACTGTATGTGTGGAGCTGACTAAAGACTCCTAAAGAAAACAGCTGATGTACAAGCAAACTCTGGGATCAGCTAGAAAAGGACAGCAGAGATGGGGAGGGTCAGTAGTCATTTATTCACTATTAGCTATTGTGTGTACTTCCAGCCCCTCGGCTTTCTGTCCTCCCTTTTTCATGTAGCCTGTGTGTTCAGGATTTGTCTGATGCCTGAGCCAGCTTCTTCTCTGACAAGTCCGTCAGGGGATTTGCTGGCTGGTTTTGTAGGACGAGAGACAGATATAGAGTCTGCTCTGCTTCTGCATCCACAGGGATTCATAGTGCTCTCCAGTGCACGCTGCCCCTGCCCACAGTAACCTCAAGGGGAGTACATGGCTCTAAATCATCACACAAGTCCACTTAAAAGTCATAAAAAATAAAAAAGAATGTCTGTGAGTATTCATAAACATTAACTTCTTCCAGGGCAGTGGTGGTGTGCTCAGTAGCTTAGCACTGCTGTAGAGCTGCCCTGGGAGAGGAGCATGCTGACAAGTGGGGCTGAAGTGGTGAGGAAGCAAATTGGATTTTCTCACCTTGTTAGTTTCTGCCCAGCAGTAAAAATTGCTCTTTGTTTTTTTTAACAGTACTTCTGTCTGGCTGAAATCTTTATGAGAAATCACTGCTGGATCTTTTACAGAACCTTCAGCAGTCACATTTTGGAAGCTGCTACTTAATATGATGTCACTGTGTCTGCAGGTAAGTAAAACTCCCAAACAACATTTGAAATGTTCTTGTGGCAGCTGTTTCCACATGATCCGTAACTTCTCTGCCTTAAGGACTGTGACTGTTTAAATAGCTTCAGTGAACAAAAGCACAGCACACACACCAGTCCAGAACTAAGCACAGATGCTTTCACTGGTGTGAATTGGGTAGTGAATCCATTATGAAATACTTGTCCCCACAGTCTTGTGTGAGTGATTATTTAGCATTTTTAGACAGTATTTTACATGGTTAGTGCACAATACGGATACTCACTAGTCACATCATGTACAACCACAGAAGCTGATTTAGTATAACTTGATCCTATTTTATAGGCAAGAAAATAAATCAAGGAAGCAAAGCCATATGGGATGAGATTGGCAGAACCAAAGTTAGGTTTTAGCTCTTCCTCCATTTTCATCGAACTCATGCTTCTTCAGAGCATGTTGCCATATTCCTAAAGCTGGACTTTGATAATTACTGTGCAAAAGAACCTTCAAGGAAATAGCTTGGGGAGACATTTTTTATTCTCACTATATGTGGAAGTAGCTGCATAAACTGATTTTCATCTAATTCAAATGAAGGACCAAATTTCTATACTTGACTCAAACTCTCTCTGCCGTATTGGAATCCCCGTTGCTGTGATGTCAAAAATTCTGGAAAATAGGTACTTCGCACAGAGTTAATGGAGAAAGATAGAGTTACCTTTAATTGGAATTCCACACCTTCGAGATCTTCAACATGGATGCGCACCCGCCCCAAGGGATTACACCTTTTATAGATTTTTATCAGTAATTAACATATTGATATCTATAACCAACCCTGGCACTAGCTTTTCCAATGTCCTATCCCCGGTGGTCTTCAGCTCGGCCCCTCGGACAGGGCCCACATGGGGCTTGGCCCTCTTCTGCTGTTTTGTCTTCAGGGTATCTGCAGGTGGCTTCTTCAAGACATCATGTCCTTGGTGAGGCATGGGGAAGTCTGAGATAGTCACTCAGAAACAGGCCTAGTGGCTTCTAATGTGTGAACAATCCAGGAAGCTTCACATAATTCTAGAAGTCCTAAAAATCTACAGAACACACTTAAATCTTTAGGCATCAGCTCCTTGGGATTAAGAATGAATAATAACAGCAGAATCAGTCCCAGTGACTTTATCAGGCTCTGTGACCACAAACTTAAAATAAGTCGTATCTGAAAACATGCTTTAGCTACTGCCTCATAATTTCAGTCTAGGGTTGTTTGAGGATCTTTCAAAGCATTCAGTTCTGATTATTAATGGTGTTTAAGAAACTGCAGGAGGATTGAGAAATTGCCACACCTTCTCATGGCTTCTTAACATCTGATAGCGGAATATGTTTGGCACTTGATGTTACTTCAATAAAATTACTACAAATAAGTTTTAAATTGGAAACTATGGAGAATGAAAACTGAGGGCAAAAGAGCTAAATTAAAACACTGGCTAAGAGAAGGGGATAAAATCAGAAGAGAGCTGTGGAGACACACTGAGGAAGAAAAGAAGATGAATCCTCTACTGTGAGGGTTAAAGTCCATTATTTTGTTAAATAATGAACATCAAAAGTATGTGCATGCACTTTCATGTACAGAATATGTAGAGCTGGCTGTGTGTTATTTACTGATTCTAGGTTTGGAAGTTTGCTATATGTGAAAATATACCATAGCTTCTTGCTGTACAAACCTGAAACAGCCCTCTTTCCAACATGCATTTGTAGGGGCAAAAAGCAGCTCAGCATCAAGTTAGAGCAGAGCTGAAAAATTCAGATGCATATTTTGAATCACCTTCAGAAACAGGGATCTGGGGTTTGGCCCATATATAGCAAAAAATAAACCCTGATTTTTATTGCTAGAGACTGGAAGTGACTCTTTCCCCTGTAAACTCCCTCATGGTGCCTTCTTGTACAACCAAAGCCTTTCTGTCATTCATTGTGTGGCATGCCTGAGCCAGCACTGCTTCACTCAGCTGAATTCTCTTCAAGTCAGCAGAGTTACTTCACTCAACATTTTAAAAGCAGCTGTTGTCAACAGTACATAAGTGAAAGGAGAATTCAGCCTGAAATGGCAAGAATCTGTGGACTGCAATTGTAAAACTGACATTCTGTGTTCATGTCTTTCTACTAGCAGCATCAGGGACAAATCTTTCCATTCTGAAAACAGACATGATGTGTTTTCTTTAACATTATCAATTGGGAGCTACAAGTGCCTTTTTAGCCTCATTTCTCAGGGTGCAAGGCTCATGCAATCGTATTTTCTGCCTGCCATCTGCAAAAAAAGCCTCAACCAAATTTGATAGATGATCAGAAGTCTGAAAACCAATTATGATCACAGGAGGTTTGCAAAACCTAATGGCCTGAGAAAAAGCCCAAGCTACTGGCTCACTAACAGGAAACAAATATTTGGCTTGGCAGTAGCCTGCTCACCAGTCAGCACACAGGATGACCAGTCAGCTAGTGTGTTCCTAGCCAAAGCACTGCTGCCTCTTGATGAACTGTCATGCCACACAGAAAGAAAATAATGCCTTATGAAAATAATAATAAAAGTATCTTTTCTAAGTTTATAATTTTGGCCACCAGTTTTATTCTAGTAGAGGTTCTGCACCCGAATTTAATAGAATTAAACTGATAGAGGATATTTGTTAGAATGTAATAACTAATTTAAAATGAGATTACAGAATCACTGAATCGATCGGGCTGGAAAGACCTCCGAGATCATCAAGTCCAACCCTCCGTCAACCCTAGATTGATATCTTACCATGCAGAACAAAAAAATTATACATTGAAATCTAACATATATCCTTGTAAACTGTCCAAAACACAAAATGTCTTTTGTCTTTGTGAATTTCTGTTGAAGACAGTGGTGTTGGTGACAGGACAGCTTTCCTCAGGGACACTCTTGTCCTCTCTTGCAGTTTCTTGACAATTGCTTAAAGATTTCACTTTTTTCTTACCATTCACCCCATTTTCTCAGCACCACCCACTTCAGTTTTTGGGGCCAAACTCTCAAGAGACCTTAGGTATCTAATTGCCACTGAAATAAAGGGGAGGTTAGTTGCCTAAACTCTCAAGAGTATTCTGGTCAAGATCATTGCTCGTGCTCTAGTGCAGCCCCTTTCAAGGTCATCAGTGCTACTGGTTGCCTTCTGTGCTCCAGGCATACCCCGTGCACCCTGGAGCCTGAACATCCTGTGCAGATATGTTGTAATAAGGAGGGGAAGAGGCTCCACCCTCTGGCTACAGCACCTAAATCCAGGCCCAAGAGCCTGTCCTGTCCTGGGCATGCTTTGTCTTTCCACTGGAACTGGCTTATGCTCCTCTGTACAACCCATGCAGTTCGAGAGCATGGGACAAAAGCGGGGAGGCGAATGGCATTGCAGTGCTGGTACAGACTATAGTGCCTGTACTGCAGCCATCTGGTAACAGAATGACTGCTGCTGTTTTATGACCCAGGTAAACCCAGTGGCCATTCCCTCCTTGCCCAAGTCCCCTTGAGAAAGTGCTGACAGGGAAGGGAAAGCCCCGTCTCCTCAGCCTTTCCTGAGAGCTCAGCTTCAAGGAGGCCAAGGGAAGGAAAGCCCAGACAGCTAGGCAGCCCCACTCATGTCCATACTTGGCTCTGCAAAAGCTCATCCCAAACCAACTTAGAGAGTAGGGAGGTCTTGTCCCTTGCTGCTTTGCTTGCAGTCAATTTGCAAAATAATTCCTCCAGAATGATCACACAGAGCAAATGAAAAGCTCAGTCCTGAATCCTCCACTGGTGTGGGTAATCCCTGTTCCAAGGAGTAAAATCTCTTGTTTAAATGCAGAATAGAAAATTGAGGGTTTCAGAGAAAGTGTAAGCCTTGGGTAGAATGCTTTGCACGTATCAGATTTAATAATTATTATTTAATTACTGAACTCTCTAAAACCAAAAGAAGACTGATAGCAGAGGGAGTCATGATTTGAGTGAAATGGAAGTTAACACACTAGAGAACAAGAATCCTCAAAACTACTCATGAAAGAAAGAACCTTAGTTTAATTTTGTTGAGGTTCTTAGTAGGTTAAAGTCTATATATCTATGTACTTAGAGTGGGGAACAGTCATGAAAAGAAAGAATAAAGGAGCTGTAAAAAAAGCTGCAGATTGTTAGGAAGTATTAGGAAGTGGAAAAGCTACAGCCAAAAGCAAATGATATTATTCTACCAGGAAAGACAGACAAATATAGAGAAATATGTAGAAACCAATCCTTCCTATAGGGATTATTACATTCCTTCCACAATATTGCCCTAATTAAAAAATGTACCGTAATGAACATCAGTTGCAAAACAAAAAGACAAAGAAGAGCTTATAGTAAAGTTCAGTCTGAAACTGGTTAGTTGTCAAAAGAGAAAGATATTACTTTCCAGAGATGATGAAGGAGAAGTGTGTAAGCTATGGCAATGCTCATTATTGGAAAAACGAATTAGAAGATTATTTGTTTTTATAGAAAGGTGGGATCTTGCTTGTTTTAAAATTCACTTTAAATTCTGTGAGGTCAGGTTTGCTTTTCAGTAAAGTCAAAGTGCCTCACAGATACATTGTATACAGATAAAATTATTAGAACCCAGTGTTCCAGAGAAAAGAAGCTCTCAGTCAGGGGTTCATTTGCCCGCTCCAGTATAGGCTTTTTTTTTTTTTTTTTTTTTAACGTTTGCCAAGTCACTTATTTTCCGTGCCGCAGTTCCCAGTTGTCAACCGCTCCGCGGATGTCAGCCTGGCGAGGTAGGTTGTCTCGGTAGCTTTTAGCGCGGGGGTTTAACCTAACACCGCAAACATATCCAGTCCACAACAAAGCCAGGAAGCTTCTCCTGGCTTCTGGCTCAGCGGTGTGGAGACATCCTCCTTAAAGCCAGGATTGTATCAACCAGAGCCAGACCGCCACTTGTACTGATGTAAATATCGTTGTGTTGGTTGGTTGTTTTTTTTTCCCACGTGTAGACAAAATCATCCATTTCAGGTAAATGCTCCATTTCTTCATCCCACATACATCGATGTGATGTGGTCAACCTGCTTTGCACAATAAATGAAGCCATTCAATAATAATAATAATACTTTTTTTTAGGTATCTAAAATAAAAGGGGTTTAGTTGCCTAAACACTCAAGACGAGTACTATTATTTTTACCATAATTGTTATTATTATTATTATTAAAGGAAAAAATGTGATAGAAAAACCTCCCGAGAAATCAGGTAGTCAGAGATGTTTTTAGCAGCCCGACTTTCCCGGCAGCGGCTGATGAAGAGGGGAGTAGGGTTAGAGCTTGGCGGGATCCCCGACGGGACAGGATGGTCCTGCCCAGATCCGGCACATCCCTCAAAGCGCCGGGTCACATCCCAGGCTGAGTAGCCCGCAGTGTCCCCCAAAGACTCCAGTTTGCTGGGGTGAGAACGTCCCGATCCGCACTGCAGGGCTAACTCCGCAGGTGGCGGCGGCCGCGCACCCCGACGGAAGGCCACGGCCACCTCCCTCCTCCCGGCTCCGGCCTCTGCCAGCTCACGACTGGTTCCCGGTCCGCCATTCCCTGCGCTGTCACACGAGCCACAACCATGTGCAGTCGACATAAAGAGGGCTGAAAAATGCGCTGCGCACAACGAGGAAAGAAACACACATTTTAAATTTTAAGTATCTTTTTTTCTTCACCCTTTTGGAAGCGTGAAAATTCATCTGGGAGCCCAGGGTGGCTGGAGGACAGGGCGAAGTGTGCCGGTGGAGGAAACTGGAGGACAGAGAGGCAGAGCATGCATTCTTGTCGGGCCCACGGAGACGGGCACGATCTCACCCCGTGGGCCCACGGAGCTGGGGCGGGGAGTCACCTGCCGTAGGATGTCCCCGCGGTCCCCACCGGTCCTGCCAGAGGAGCACACACGTACGGGTACGATCCCCGAGGAAATACCTGCCCCTCTCATCCCTCTGGCAGCAGTAGGGGAAGAAATGGCTCTCGACGGTGCCCCGGGGCTACCAGTCGTCCAGGGACACCGCAGGGCAGCCTGTGCAGAGGAGTGAGCAGCAAACCCACCCCTCGGTCCAAATATGCCGTCTCCAGGGGCACCGTGGGTCCGGAATCCCGTGAGGAAGTGTGCTCCCCCGGCCCCAACGCCAAAGGGTGGAGGGAGAGAGGGTGAAATCTGAACTGGCAAACCCCGAAATGAGGCCTGGCAGACAGAGCTGAAAAGTATCCAAGTCGGTCCCAAGCAAAACAAGAGATGAAACATTTCAGGTTATTACGTTCTCCTTTGAAGAGATCTATCTTCCGCACCTAACAATGCGTAGGTATATTTAGACAGCTCAGCTCGTCCAAGGAGAATGTGTCTTGTGCTATTTGTGAAAAACTCTAAGAGTAAGTGCAAATATTTGATGCTGAAGAGCTCTTAAGGTTTGAAGAGTACCATTTACTTATTTCCACACATCAGTGTGGGCTTAGGATGTTAAATAGATTAAAAGGCTAAGAGAGGTCACTGAAGTAGACACACTTTTTCTCTCATCCTGACTTTTTTCCTTGCAAAGTTTTTGGGCTTTCTTTGGAGTGTCCTTGGCAAACTCCTCTTGAGAACCACCTCGATTACTGTATAAGTTTGTGGCTCTCTGAACCCCGGCCCCCTCCTCCCCGAAATCCTGCTGCAGCCCAGGCATTTAGCAAATGTTTGCCTGCCGGGTCAAGATATTAATAAGCACTTCTCGGCCTCCTTTTATACTCGGGACGTCCGGGAGCGCGGGGCAGCAGCGGCACTGCCAATCGGGTAGGGGCCCGTGAGCACTGCCGTACCTGCGGGGCGGGGGGACCTGGCCGGTGCCCACCTCCCGCCTGCGGCAGGCTGCCCCGGCGGTGACACCAGCAACAGGACCGGGGGGGGTGAGGGGTACCGGGCAGAGGGCGAGAGGAGCCGCTCCGCCGAGGACGGCCACGTCATTTCAATTTAATCACATTTAAAAAGACATAACTAATAAATTTGTATGGACGGAGCAGCCGGGGACGTAAAGCAGAGTCGATAGTGGTTCAATCCCATTGAACCCTATTGAAAACCATGACAACAAGAAACAAGCTCCGATTTATCCCGGAGAGTTAAAGCACATTGTGGGAAGGCGTCAATCACCTATTATTCCAGATCTGAACAAATGCAAAATCTTGACTGGAACAAATGCTTCCAACAGGTCCGGGACATAGGGCTACATTTCCCTTTTGTTCACGGCCTAGCAGTTGGCATGTATTTGTGCTCCCCTCTCTCCGACCACCCAGGATGGCTGGGAGGCTGTGCTTGGAGCGGGGAAGATAACTACTGTCACCAGGCACGCTTGATAGGTGGCTGCAGTAATCACAGCCTGGGAATCGTTTATATGGAGCCTGTCCAGTCCCGAAGAAATATGCAGGAAGTTGGTCAAATGGAGCCTTGTGCCCTGATCATCTCGCCCACAAATCTCGCCGATATAAGTCTCCCTCCTGTCGTTATTACTCTATAGACATTTTCCCCGAGAAATGTAACTGCTTCCAGAAGTGACACCCAGAGCAGGGCAGAGAGGGGCGGCGGGCAGCCACGCTGTGGGGCGAGAGGAGGGGTGGGTAAATATAACCTATACACAATAGTTTATAGATCTCTGTTTGGGCAGGGAAATTTGAACTAACAATGTGACTGGCTAGAAGAATATCTCCGTGTGTATCTGGGTTTCTATTTCCAGGCGCTCAGGGCGCTCATCACAGGGTTTCATGCCATTTGCCCGACGGGTGCCCTTTGCCCGGCGTTCAAGGGAAAGTGAGTTTGCTGGTAGAAGGCTCCTTCCCTCCAGGCTTTCCTTCATCCAGCCGGACTCTCCTAACACTGGGTTTCTAGACGGCGCAACACGTGTCCTGCCCCCGCCCCCAGCGCCCCCCACGCACGGCGTGACCAGCCTGGAACAGGCTCACGGCCACCATCGGTCACGTCTGCCCCTGACCTGCGGATGAGGATCGAGCCCTGCCACTGCGGTTGTGCGTTTGAGCGGCTCATCAGGCCTCTCCGTTCTGTAAAAGTCCTCAGCGGCCATCGAGGCTGGGCAAAGCCCGACCGCAACTTGGCAGGGGACGAGGCAGCTCGGTGAAAGGCTGCGATGAGAGGCTTGTCTGGCCAAGGGGACCGCGGAGATGCCGCCGGCTGGGCCGCAACCCTCCTCCCGGGGGTAAAGAGGCTCCGCGTTTACTTGTTGCCGCTTTCGGCAGATAAAGCAGCGCTCGGCGGGGGCAGGAGACGTGTGAGTAGACCCGCTGTGTTTGGTCTTTCCTTTCTCTCTCCCAACTGGAGTCTTTTCAGTCATGTATCGCCCGAAGGGATATTCCTGGGTTAGTTAGTACAAGGAAAAATGGTACTAAAAAAAATTGTCCCTCACACCTCCTCCCGACTCTTGCTTAGGTGCAGAGTGTGTTGTGCTCCCTGCGTTTCCCCAGCCGAGCTCATGCCATCACCTTTCCTAGAGAAAGGCGCACTGCACCTTCCACCCACCATGCCCAGGAGAAAGCAAAAAAGCACCCTCGGAGATCCCATCCCTTCAAGTTACACCCTCGCCAGCCTTCCCCTCCGAGAGCTCAGCCAAGGTGTGAAAAAAAAAAAAACCCGCTAGGGGTATGGAACCTGCCAATGACGACCAGGAGGTATTGGAGGTAGCATGGCAAACAGCCCTAGGAAATAAAACAAATAACGACTTAAATTCCTTCCAGGTCTAAAGAGAGAGGAGTGGGGAGAATAAAGAGGGAGAAGCGAGGAGGGGGATCTCGGCAGGCTCTGCGGATGTCCTGGGAGGATTCACTTTGTCTGCGGATAGAAGGGACGCTGGTGGCTTTGGTGGTGGATGGATGGGGGTGGTTGTTGGTCATCCAACATGCCACCCAAGATGTTATTCACTGCTAACAATTACCATTATCTATCCCCACTTTTGGCTAATCAGACAGAATATGTAATGATGAAGCCTGTTTCCTGCTGTCTTTGGGAGGTAACGGGTTATTCTTCTCATGGGGGTGGCGGGAAGGGGGGTTACACCTACTCCCATTAGGGCTTTAGCACTTGACTAATTCAGGTACTTAGCATCCTATAGACAGGGACGGTTTGAAAGCAGGCAGTGTTTGCAGTGGGGAGGACTGTTTATATAAACAGGACACCTCTGTAAACGACACTAATATTTGGGGTTAGGTGGCGATGGAAAGGAAGGTCCTCTTGAGCTTGGAGATTCCTCAGTAACTGGGCGCAGTCCTTTCCTCGCAGCTTTTAAGGGAGTGGGTTCGGGGGTTTGGGACAGTATTTTTTTTTTTTTTTTGAGGGGTGGGGGGAGGTGTGCACAATTACCATGGCCACATCTGGCAGGATCAGTTTTACAGTGAGGAGCATTTTGGATTTACCAGAGCAGGATGCTAATAGCATAAAACAAGCCTCTGACCGTCACCACCCAGCGGAGAACTACACCGACTCGCCGTTCCGAGGCTGGATAGAAACAGACAGAAATCACTATCCCTGTGAGTATGAAACGGACAGGTACTCTCCATCTCCGCACAACTATCTTTTGTTTCCCTATTCCTTTGGGGAAGATGCGAAGAAGCGAATCGTCAGACTGTGTAGCCGACAGGATCGGGGGGATCCAGGCTGGGAATTTTGTAGAATATTACTGAATTGCAACGATGAAACTGCAGCAACACCTCTGCCCAGAGCTTAAGAGAGAAAAGATTTTTTTTTTTATTTAGGTCTGTGCGTGTTCCCAGCTATGGCAAAAAGCACAACCTCAGGCTGTGTCCACCCGTCTCTCTGCGCTTATCGTTTAAGCTCGTTTCCCGAATTCTTTTTTTTTTCCCCCCGTTTCACTGTTGCAAGAAATCCTGCTTTTTTTGCTGGTGGGGTTTCAGGTCACCCCACGCTCCACAGAGGACAGCTGAGCTCACACCCAGCGCACCCGGGCACCGCCTAGCTCTGCCACCGCAGGGAGCAGAGCCCAGCTTTCAGAGCCAGCTCTGCGGCACACGTGTCCTGCCTCACAGACAGGAATTGTACCGCAGGTACATGGAGGTACCTGAGTGTGCGTGGGGGGAGACCGTCCTTTGGACGTATGCGAGTACCCCGTCGGGATAAATTAAGTATTAAGGTAATCGAGCCGGTGGAGAAAAGCATTAATGAAAGGACTGGGTAGGTCGGTATTACGTTTTAGCACGGAGCTAGCACAAACTCTACCAGACCTCCAGCCTCCGGGCCGTGCGCGGCAGAGCGGCCGATCCTGTACGAGGACTGGCGCCGGGGCACAGCCGCTGCCCTGCAGGGAGAAATCCCGCTCCGTTCCAAGGGTTAGGTTCAACCTACTCGGTGAGTTAGCTCCCATCGTTTGTTGACTGTCGGGATTCATCTTGCCCGGTGAGCAGTCAGAGCTCTCTGTTAGGGTTTCGGCTCTCGACGGCCCACCGCCCCCTCGGTGCCTGCCCCGCGCCCCGTCCCCGGCCTCTCCCTCTCTCTCTAACCCCCTCGCTGTCCCCAGCTTCCGACGAGAGCGGCCCGGAGCTCAGCTTGCCCGACTCCACCCAAAGGTCTGTCCCCGCTCGCGGCTTGGTGGCCGAGAAGAAGAAGAAACGGCGGGTGCTCTTCTCCAAGGCGCAGACGCTGGAGCTAGAGCGGCGGTTCCGGCAGCAGAGGTACCTCTCGGCGCCGGAGCGGGAGCAGCTTGCCCGGCTGCTCAGCCTCACGCCCACGCAGGTCAAGATCTGGTTCCAAAACCACCGTTACAAGATGAAAAGGGCGAGGAGCGAGTGTCCTGGCAGCCCCCCGCCGCGCCCGCCCGCCCTGCTGCGCCGGGTGGTGGTGCCGGTGCTGGTGCGGGATGGGGAGCCTTGTCGCGCCTGTCCCGCCAGCACCTCGCCGCCCGCCGCCCGCTCCAAGCTGAGCTGCTCCCTGGCCGGCTGCAGCGCCCAGGCTGCCCTCGCCCTGCCGGGCTACCGGCCCTGCCCGCCTGCTGCTGCCCTCGGCGTCTTTCCCGCTTACCAGCACTTAGCGCACCCCGCCGTCGTCTCCTGGGGATGGTGACAGCGGCACTTCGCCCTCCGGGGCCGGACTCATCCCACGGACGCGGGGAGGCCCGCCCCAGCCCCAGGCTCTCGTAGCAGGGAAGGCGCCGGAGTGCGACGGGGCACCGCGGCCGCCGGGCTTTGGGGTATCGAACGGCGGAGCGCGGCTCCGGGAGGGGTTGGCGGGCAGGCCGGTGGAGTGGCCGAGACAGAGGTCGCCTGGGCTGTCCTTCCTTCTGCCGGTCTCGACCCAGGGCGCGAATGCCGGATGCGGCTCTAATTCTGTAAAACTTCCGCCCTTCCTGCTCCTTTTTGAGAGATTCCTTCTTCAAAAAAAGACAAAATAAATAATAATCCTAGCGACCTAGTTTATTTTAAAATAGCTTATTCTTCAGTGACTAATAAAACGATTTTTGGCAAATAGATTTTTCCTGGCGGTGAAGTGTATTTTTTTGAAAAATGCAGCCTTTTCGTAGGATTACCTCCTGTGCCATATAAGATTAAATACTTACCTTTGACCGTACCAGAGGAGTTTAACTTTCCACTTCGTTTATTTTACCGGCCTGCGCCGGTAAATGACGAATAAAGTTTACTGGGAAGATCCCACTGTACACATGGTGATGTTTCCTACTGGAAAAGTGAGACCAGAGCCCCCGTCCCTGGAAGTCCCCCGACCTTTCGTTTTGGGGTCGATGCCCGGTGCTGGCCGAGAGGTTCCCTATCCCAAGTCCGTTCGGTGGGGCCACTGGCTCCGATCGGCCCGCGCTTCAGAGATATATCTTTTAGAGCCGCTAAGTCAGAATCCAGAATAAAGCCAATCTTTCCAGTAAACTGTATCTGTTCCGAAGATCGTCTGGGGAAGGGTAGTCAAGAGAAAATAGGGGTACCTTTTAATGCTTGCAGAATTACGTTTTGAAATGCTTTGATAAACTACTGATTTAATGAATATTAAAAACCCCAACCAAAAACAACAACAAAACCAAACAAAATAAACCAAATCAACAATATAATTATCCTGATAACAGGCCAGTGGGAAAAAAACCACCAAAAAACCCACCCCAAACTCAGGTCTCTGAAATATAGACTAGATGCTCTGCCTCCATCCCTCCGACGGGACCCGCGGGTCAGGAACGCAGAGGGAATATCTGCGGATGAAGACCTCACGGGGACTGATACAGAAAATCTACCCGCCGAGGAAAGGCTGTTGAGGGAAAGGGACTGGTCGAAGCTGTTTAGATTTGTATGTTTGTTTGTTTGTTTGTTTGTTTAATTCTTTGGAAGGGAGTTATTTCGAACCATATGTGCTCCTACGATGTGTGGTGTTGTCTACACATCCCGGGGAGTGAGGCTGCTCCCTCCCAGCCCTGCCTTCCCCAGAGCTTCGACCCTTACACCGGCTCGATGTCGTCTCTGGCCTCGGTGATGGAGGATCAGACCTTGCTGTAAGGCAGGGCAGGTCCCGGTGCTCCCACCTGCATCCCCTTCCCTGTCTGGACAGGGGGCCGTGTGCCAAGGGAGAGATGCAGAGCAGACCAAGCTTCCGGGATGTGGGGAAAGGACACGGAGGACACGGGAAAATACAGCCTTTGTGTCACCTGAAGGTTTTGTTGTTGTTGTTGTTATTGTTGCTGTTGTTATCTTTTCCCCCCTTCCCTTTATTTTTCCTCCTGCCATCCGAAATACTTTTTTCCTGTTTTTTTTTGTTTGGTTGGTTGGTTTGGTTTGGGTTTTGTGTTGGTTTTTTTTGTCTCAGCTGCTGGCCACCTTGTCTCCCATATGGATGGGGTTATCTTAGAAGAATCTCCCAGAGAATCATTCCTTAAACCTCCTTTTGTCTTGGGAGTTGAAAAGACCATTGTTGTGCATGAAAAGGACCGAGACAAAATCCGCACTGTTTCAATTCAGGACTGTTTAATCAGTCCCTAGTGACAATTTTATGGGTTTTAGGCGGTACAATAGTATCTTTTAAAATCTTGTGGCCTTCATGAAAACAAAGGGCTTGAATTTTATGGGCTTACAACTCCAATTAGAACAGTGCCAATGTGTACGGGAGATTATCAAATTTGTATCATAAAACCCCTTTATAATAAATGATTGCTTGAAACTGGGGTGAGGTGGGGGGGAAGGGACCTAGACTTCAAGCAATGGACTTTGTTGCATGCAGTTTTAAAAGTGTACATGCATTCATTTTAACTCTTTATGACTCAGCTCTGCAGCAGGATCAGCCGTGGACATAGTGTGACATCGTCATTAGAAATGGAAACAAGGACAGGAGGAAAAGACCCCTCCCCCTCAGCCGTAATCCACCATCCATCAGTTTGCCAACGGTTTGGCAGCATCTCACCGGGAAGGTTCCCTCCCTGGTCCCGTGGTTATCTGGACTGCTCTCCTGTCCCAGAGCCTACACATGGCCATAGGAAGGATCTGTATAATAGAAGGTGTTCATTACATTACTGATTTTATCAGTTATTGCTCATACAGGCAATGAGGGTGCTAGGATACCCCTTCCCAGCCCTAGGCTATAGTGATTTCCTCCTGTCACCAGCCGCACTGTCCCCTGATGTGGGTTTCTTGATGCAAAATATGTGGTTTGTGAGCATTGCCTTTTACCAAGCCCAGGAAATGGGAAAGGTGTGATTCCTGGGTGCTGGCAAAGGCCCAAGTCGCATCCTTGCAGCCTGAGGGCACGTCACCACAGCAGAGGCACAGAGAGGATGATAGAGTCGGGTTCAAGTACCAAGAAAAGCAGCCCCCTTAATTTGACCTGTCCCTATAGAAAAAAAATGTATTAAATAATGAGTCAATTCAATAGACCATGGAGATTTACAGTAAAAAGTCTTGTGAAGAAGATAGGATGGAACCGAAAATATTTTCCCAATAGAAATAAATTAATCTGTCTAAATTTTAAGTGGAAGCAAGGAAAACTGATTTGTTAAGCTTACCAGTGGTTAAGCCATATCTTGGAGATACATCTTACCAAATGTCATTGATAATGTCTTTGAGGCAAAAGAAACTTGCCTTCTTTCAGTATATTTTCTGTTATTTTGGCTTGGTTTCTAATAAGGCTTAAAATCACCTCAGCTGTTGGCTTGGTTGGTTCTTTTCTCCTCCTTGAAAGGGTTAATGCACACAAAATCCCTGCCCTTTCTCCCTTTCTTTTGCCCCACCTGGTCTCACTGTTACTTTCACCCAGCAAACAGGCCTGTGATTTCACTGAAACTAATGAATAAACATGACATGATCAAGACCTAAATGCCATCTTCAGCTAATGAAAAGCATTGCTAATATCTTCAAACATCTTCCTGGGTGCTTTATTCTTAGTCAGTAAATAAACTATTGACTTTTCAAAGGCCCAGCCCTGTTCCAGTGGGAGCCCCTGGGCATGTTTGCTAACTCAGAACTAAGGGAATAAAACAAATCTCTAGACTGCCTCCAGAAAAATGGACAAATAGTTCTGAAAGAGTATATTACTGAGCTTCTTTGCAGTAATTTATGAAGGAGCTGAGTGTGCCCCTGCCAAAGCATCTCCATTTTTAGCCTTTGAAGTATATGCACTGTACATTTTTAAAATTGCAACAGATGAAAAAATTACCTCCCAAGCAGAACTCTCCCATGCACCAAAATAAATTTATTTATCCCTGACTTGGGAAAGGCTCCTGACAACCCTGCAGTATGTATGTCTGGGTTAATAACCCATCTGGACTATGTTGTTAACTAAGTGCAAGTCAGGTCTGTGGAAACTCTTTGGACTTTTCAGCCCCTCCTACCTCATAGCCTTCTATAGGAGTAAGCCTTCCTCCCCTAGAGCTCAGCTGTTGCTGGAGGGGGACAGTATGCTCACTTTGCTTTCAGAAATCATTGCTGCCCAGCATTGTCTGTGGAGGAACACAGGCCTGGCTATCCGTGAACTCACTGCCCTTCATCAGCCACAGTTCATTGATGAAGAGAGTATCTTGCTGGACTCAAATGCCTGATAACTGCTGCTTCTGGAAATGATGGGAACAGCTAGGATGCAAGGAATAGCGGTTTTTGAGCCATAATAACGACACTCGGCTCTTTCATCAAAGTCCTAGACAGCGCATTTTGCTTTTCATTAGCTGATGCTTCCAACCCTTGAGCACTGGTCCAGTCCCATACATACTGACCATCAGGTATTGTCTCTTTTCAAAATTTCTGTCATGATCGAAGAATTGCAAAGCAAAGATCCCACTCCACCCTCTTGACATAAAAAAAACCCCACACAAGGAGTCAAGTGCTGCCAGCATTAGCAATGACAGAAAGACCCCAGGCACACCACAGTAACTTCCTGGAGGCTTCTAACTCAGTTAAGAGGAAACTTCCTGTGGGAAAAGAGACAGTGGATGCAGAGTTGCACATGTCAGAGAAGTTGCTTTACACTCCTTAAGCATAAAGGTCTGCTCAACTATCATGCAGGAGTAGACTAGCTCATATCAACAGTTACTAACACTATTAATATGATAAACAAAATCACTTATACATCTACAATATTTAATGGGGTTAAGACAGCTCTGCCTGCCATTAAGCACAGATTACTGAGATTAATTTTCATCTTATTCAGGCTTATAATTGTCTTCAAAACCATGCAAGCAATCAGCTCTCTAGTCTGAAGATGTTGGCAGTTGTTCCAGGTCTCATTCTGCTTTCCCCAGTCCTCTTCTATTTAGAAGAAAGAGGTAATGAAGTGTGTTGGAAATGTACCCTCCAAAAATAGGCCTCTCAAGCAAGAGATGGGATGCCTTTCTTCACAGCAGAGCTATATACCTTTCTTTATAATGAGGATCAATATGGAGAATGAGTCCATTTCAGACATCCACAGGTCTCAAACTGCCTTCCCAAACAAAAAGATAACAAATCATTTAGAGACAATGTCATGTTAGTTACTTCTTCATAAGCCTTTGCTCCATCTAATGCTTGAACTTCGGAGTTAAGTATTCTCCTCAGAATCTGACAGAATTTGGCTTTGAATGAGGAATACTTTAAAAAAGGAACAGAAAGAAACAGGAAAAAATGTAAATGATCCAGTAGCAAGGATGAAAACAGCAAATCTCATCAGTTCTGAGACACAGAGGATGTATTTTCCATGGGACTGTCCATGCTGATTTTAAGTAGTCAGCCAGATTCCTCAAGAGCATCTGACAGGCAGGACAGTCATGCTCACTAGTTCATAGTGTCCCCAAGGACAAAAATGTTTTCTTGACACTCTTAATTGCTTTGCAATATTGATTGTCAGGAATCATCAGACTTTTAATGCTGGGAATGCAAGTCTTCCTCTTACATCTTTATTTTCCTGTTGTGGGTGGGTGGGAGATTTGATACTAAATCAATGACTTCATGATATTCAGCACTAATCTTTGTTATATTAAATCATAAATATAGCCACTTAAATATAAATAGAAAATATCAGTCTGAAGAGAAAAAATCCTTATTTTTATGAAATAGATTTATGTAATTACTTGTGAATTATATAGTCAAATTTCAGTATATTTTTGCTATGGTGGGGGGTTTGCATGCCTTACCCCATACATGTTACATGTATTTAAGTAAATCATGTCTTTCTTTAGCTATGATGAAAGGAAAATTGAGATGAAAATATGCTACTGATCTTCTCCATATTTGAATAGTGTGGAAAATTATTTGTTGTATTTGTATTCAGACATGTGACTATTTGTGTTAACTCCTGTTTTCCTAAAGCCAGTATAAAGAATTTCCCTTCTTTTTTTCCACTACTGTAGTCTTTCTGTAGCCTTTCTTTCAGGTTTGTATCCTGTTTTGGATATCTTCTATACCTATCATATAAGCTCATGACTTTTCAATATTGCCTGACAAAGTAAACTTCCCTGAAAAGGCCACAGCCCAGCATGGAAAGGTGCCCAGTAGCTAGTGCAGTGCTTTTCTGGAAACTGGTGATTTGCATCTTTCTGTTGTTTGTGTGCATTCACATAGAGCTCCTAATTGGATACATCTGCTCCCTGCAAAATACAGTATCATCTCTGATGATTATTTTACTATCACACTTCAGAAAATGCATCTGCTGCTGCTAGCTCTACACTGGCTGGAAGTTCTTCCTGAGTTCTTCTGTTTCCCAGTTGCTTCTGGAGGGCACCATGTTATCAAATGTCCTTCTGTGATATTTGCACATGAAGTTAAAGGGCAGACATGGCTGCTTTCACTCGGTTCTTCTCTTTATTTTCCCTGCACTGGCCTCAGGATGCTACACCAATGTTACTGCTTGTTACTTCAGCATTGAAATTCTGCCTTTGTCACCACAAGTATTTCCTCCATGCCTCGTTTACCTGCCTTGTGTTGAAGGCTGAGATTTTGCTAATATGCTTTCCTTCCTCATCTTTTGTACTTAAATCAGTAGTTAAACCTTCAGTTTTCTCCACACATCCCTAATACAACAATCTTGAGGAACTGATTTTACCACTGAGTAACATTCAGACCCAGTTATCCAACCAGTTTCTATAGTACCAGTGTGTATGTTTGTGATTACATTAATCTTTGTCTATTCAAATTTAGCTACTGAAAACTAACTTTATCTATGCTTCAAAGAAACCTAGAGTTTATTATTGGTTTTGACTTTGAGTACTTTTAATTGTAATTTTTCCTTTGGCAACAGAGAGTTGAATTTAGGGCACACTGAAATTTAAAGTTGCTACAGGAGCACTGTTCTGGTGTTTATATTTTAATAACAATGCTGAAGTACTCAAGCGTTATGTGCAAAAGCCTCAGGAAAGTTGAAGTCTTGGAAATTATCCTGTGGAATGAAGGTTGGAGTAGATGTCCTGTCTATTCTAGTTTACTGAAGAGACTGAAGAAGAAACTTAGAGAGTAAATGAACTTACCCATGAAAGGCTCTTCAGTTTAGCTGGCAAAGTTTAATGAAGGTCAATACTTAAATAAAACCTAGTTTGAAATCTGGCCTGACTCCTAATCAGTGAGAATAATTAGTCACTTTTATCACAACTTGACAGCAAATTCCATGATTCTGAAAAGCTTTAATGGGATATTTGAACAAAAATATTCTAGTTGAATCATAGATGTTGACCTTGTGTTGAGAAATAATTCCAGGGATCCCTATGGCTTGTAGTGTATTAGACATAACAGTGCTTGGTCAGAACAAGCCCCTTTGATCTTAAAATCTGGACATCTAAACTTGCTACCTGGGTGGACTTCAGGTAGCAGTGCAACCTCTGTCATCAACCTGTGTAAATTATCATTGTCCTTGAGCTACTTTAAATTCAGCTGATCATGAAAGAGCTCAGTCAACCTGAACTTCATCAAGTATAGCTGGAAAGCTCTTCAATGCTACAATTGCATATGCCAGCTCACAGGTAAATGGCTTGCCTAGAAGAGTTGCTGAATTTCAGGGAGATGGAGCTGTGAGGGTAGTGGTGGGCTGAACAACAGCATAAAAGCACAAGGACAACTTCAGACTAGGTTCCCAAGGACACCTTGTAACAGCTGGAAAAAAAGAGCTGAAAAATCAAGAGAATGTGTGACATTCGCTGTTGTTTTTTCTTTCTGCTTCTCTTGCTTTCTCTCTCCACCATCAGGCTATGCCTTCTATAGAATCAGGCCAGTAGTTGCTCCTAACAGCCTCAATTCACATTTTTCGCTATTGTCACTGTACCAGCCAATCACGTAAAAAATGATATATTGACATGGTAGGTGCCTCTGTTTTGAACATGATTAAATAACTTTTTATTGTCATCTTCAAAGCATTTTTATGGTCATTTACTGAGTGAAAAGGGCTCTGATTTTGTGAGCATCTGCCAGAATATGCTTGATGCTGTCATCATTTCTACAGAAAATCACGCGCCTGTAGCTAGAGTGCAAGATACAGTAAGCGCATGAATTGTCCATTGCACTCTGCACTTACAACACTGCCTTCATTGTTAATGATAACAACAGCAGGGGAGAGATCTTGGGAGTTAAGCTACCTGCTGTTTTCTCCTTGATGTTTAAGCTCTTGGATGCTGTATGAATCTCAGACATGCAAAGAGCAGCTTCTTTGTTGATGCTCCATTTTATTGGTTATTTAAACATGGTATGCTGTTTGCAATTAGACCTGACTAGAAAGGAGGATTTCCATTTCACAGGAAATTGTTGTGTTATGTGTCGGCATAACAGTATTACAGCACTGATGGAGACCTGCGCTTTGCTGCTGTTTATGGAGTGAGCTGCTCTGCAGACCTCAAGTGGGCCCCCTTTTTAAAGTTTTCCGTTGTGTTCCCACATACTGAGCAGAACTCACGTGTACCCCTCAAAGGTCCCAATTCCACTGAATCAGCACTTTCCTGCAGACAATCTGCTAGAGCACTCCCTGTCAGCATTATCCATCTATGCAACAGCCTTCATTGACCTTCATCTGGGCTTACAGTCCCTGTGCACATCAAAATAGAAGTACTTCTTGCTAGCTGAGTTAGCCTAGTAATATTGTGTGGATGAAGCAAAGAGAGTTACAAGTAGCACATCTTCGTTTAAATTTAGCAGTAACCAGCTGGCCACATTCTGTAGGAAGCAGGAAGGGAGGATTCACAAAGAGGGAGGGATCTGATGGAAAATCAAGCAGAGGCTATAAAAACATTTCTCAGCATAATGAGAAAGGGATGCCAAGCAAAGAGCTCACTGATCATCTGCTTATCACTCTTATACTCCAGCTAGCTCAGCCCTCGGTTTGGAGGGGGCATGCAGGTGCTGGGATGGATTGCTTCTCAACATGGTGTTTTCTGCAGGATTCTTTTCCACAGACAAAACTTATTTGTACTTCATTATCTTTCTCTGAGACAGGCTGTTAAAGTGCAAGGTGAAAAAACAAGAAGTTGAAGACTACGAGTGTCAGTATTCCTGAGAACAACCAAAATGAGACTGACAGCAGAGGCATGACTCTCAGAGGAGACCTATGGACTAACTGGTTGCATTTTCCCCTTATTTTCATACCCCTGTGTTCTTCAGGGTTGCTGCTCCTCAACCACTGCTCTGCCATGTGTGTTTCTGTGAATGCTGGCTGTGCCGCAGCTGTCTTCCTCACCTTTGACAGCCACTATCTTTCCTTTCACAAAATTATCAATAAAGAAATGAAGTTCATATAAAATCAGTTCTCATGTAGCTATTTGAAAGCCAAATTCAAAAGACAAAGAGGCAACTAACAATAATGGCCTTTGATATTGCAACAAAACAACTTCTCATATCAGAAAGCCAAAAGCATTTGCTTTCAGGACCTCTTTCTTTTGGTTGGGAACAACAACAGAAGACGACTGTAAGAGATATCTAACAAGTCCATTAATATCTCTAATGAAGGAATATTTCTGGCTATATTAATGTGTTTATGCTTATCAGATTATGCCACTTTTTCAACACTGTGACACACAAGTATTAAAACTCAGCAGGTCAGATCTCAAAAATCATAAGATTTAAAAAGGAAGGGATAACCTTTTTTGCCTTCCAGTTTCTTTTTGATGAGCAGATTTGTTAGATTTTAAATGATTTTTGATCTATTTTCTCTTTTCAAAAGAGCTTGTTAAGCTCAATAAGAACTAAAATGGCACGTGTTCATACATGCTATCACTTCATCATCTGACTTCAAGAACTGAGCCACTGAAACAGTTATAATGACAATCCTGTGAAAATCAAGAGTTGATGAATTCTGTCTTTTCAAAGGCAGACTCATCCTTCTGTAAAATAATTTGTCCCTCATGTGGTTAGCTGTAGTGGAAAGGTACCCTCAGTTTTAGCCCTATCTTTGACAATATCACAAGCCAGCTCTTCAAATGGTATTTGTCACCGTAGCTATAGGAATATCTCTAAGTCCATCTGAGAGTCTGACCTGATTAATTTAATCACCTGGCACTGATACATACATATTCTATGGTGTCTCACTGTCACATTTACACAGCTCTAGACAATAGTCTTTGACTAATGCACTCTCTTTATTTCTAATAACTCCTTGACAGAGTGTGCATGCCAAATTTGGAACAGAGATCACATGTCTCCTCAACTCAATCCTCTGCTGCACTGCAGAGAAGGGCAGTCTGTACAGCACCATCCATAGCCTGCCAGCAGCCTTCCCATTGGTCAGGAAACCAGTCTTTTCCTTATGAAAGCTGAAGGTGATGGAGTGGTTCACCCTGGCCTCCCAGGGTATGGTGTCTCTTGTGCTTACTAGCTCACAGGACTATCCCAAACATGTTTCCTTTTACTTTTCTGGTCCCCTTTCTTGGAGGCTCTGCCTATTCGATCTGACTTCATGAAGCCCAAGTGTACATGCAAGGGCAGGTCATGCAGAGGAAGAGTCTGACTCAGAATATTTGCTGGGACATGTTTCTTAACTGCTAAATGTTGTACAGAGTAAAAGTGTTGGGTTTTTTCCACCTTGCTAATGAGGAAAGAGGTATATCTTAGCAATGAGACAATTATGAAAATCAGGAAGCAATTTAATTATCTGAAAACAACTTAATTAGAAAGAATATAATTTTCTTAAATGATAGTAATCATTTCCTAGGGATGAAAGAATAGCAGATCCCAACTTCAAGGAAAACAGCTTTTGCTATCAGACACCAAATGATTGGAAGAATAATGAAAATAAATAAGTTAATCTTCCCCTAGCTTCTCTTAAGTATTATTCACCTGGAATCTTTTCCTTTTTTTGTTTATCTTTTTTTGTTTGTTTATCAGTATTTATCTATAGCACAACAGCATCTAAGCCCCTCAGCAGGAGGAGGGCTCCATGCTGCAGTAGGAGCTGTCTAAATATATGGTAATACACTGTCAGGGCTTCCCTCACAGGCCAAAAAAGGGGGCAAAGATAGTAGAGGAAGCAAGTCAAATGCACTGAGCCATCTTTGACTTCTCAAAAATACCTAAACCATTTTTGATTTGTTAAAATAATAAAGATTAGTTTTCAGGGACAGAACAGTAGAAGATATATAGAAGATACTCTCATAGGAGTTGGTCATGTATTGCAGGTGGATTAGCCACGGACACAACATTCCTGGACATTTCACCCATTGGAAAACTAGCCCTTGACATTGTTAGGGATGTAATTGGAAGCCTAAGCATACAGTCTTAAAAACTCTTGCACTGACCTGTAGTTTCAGTTGCAGTTTCAGTTAAGGCCTGTCTCATTCAGGGAAACACTTAAGCACCTGCTTAACTTTAAATTACAGTTCATGGTCTACCTCACATTTATCCAGAAGCTGTTTCCCAAGGGAGACAAATAATGTTACATATGCAAATATATTTAAATGCATTTTTATTTGCAAAGTCAAACCTTCAAAAGTCAGGATATTCCAGAGCTGAGGTAGCCTTTAGGGCTTATTTACTCTGAGATAGTCTTTAATCAACTGATCACACTGAATTTCTGCTATGAGATATCTGCTTCATTCAGCACACAGCATAGCTGGAGTTCCTTTAAAAGACAATTGCTCAGTGTTCTGTAATTTTACTGTTCTTCACATTATTTTTCCCAAGTTAAAGCATGCACAAATGACAGAAACCTTTTCTATGTCAAGTCAATACATGATGGCAAGATGGCTGAGCTGATCTATCAGCTTGCTGCTTCTGGAAGGGTCATTCTATTCCTTTCTCTCTTCCCATTCCTGATACCGCAAGTGTAGGCAGAACATGAGTGGAAAAGGCAACCATAAAACCGTAGGAAAGTGGTACATGAAGGGCTAAGAAACACTGGTATGGCTAGGCTTCGCGAACGAAGATCCAGGGAGGGCTCCACCCACGTTCCTCATCAGCGCCTTTTACAAGCACGCTGATAAAAAGAGGATAGCAGATAGCACCCTCGAGCCTGTGCAAGGGATTTTTTTTAGGTGAGACACAGCATGCACAGAGCTGGACCCACCCTTTAGTCCTAAGGTTCATCTGCCAGGGCCTAGCAAGCTTGGACACTGGCAGCGAGGTCCTTAGGACATAGGTTTTATTAGAGTGTCCTTCTTTTAGACGGAAGGCCTCACAGGGCTAAACGAGCTCCATCTGCCCGGGTTTGGAATCAGAGTTGTCCTTCTCCTAGGATGACTGCCAGAAGGCTAATGAGCACATCCTACCCATCCAAGGATTCNTAAATTTAGGGGGGCCGTCCCCCCTGCTCTCTCTCTCTTCTTCGCCTCTCTGGCAGCCCTGCTTGGCACCCCAGCTTTGCTGCTTCCGCGCTTCTGAGTCCAGGCCTCCAGGGTCCAACTTCCTCCCTTTCTTCCCCCACCCCAGGGGAGTCCAGCTGCGGTAATATAGCAACCGGGAGGGAATGTGGGAGGTTTGGATCTTGGTGCTGGCTCTGTATCTTTGCTTGTATATATTTGCCTCTGTCATTGTTTTCTATTAAAATAGTTAAACTTATCCAGCCTTTTCCAATCCACAAGTCTCGTTATTTCATCCAAACCATAACAGTCTCAAAGAGATTTATTGAACCAGGAGTTCAAAAAACCAATCTAGGGTAGAAAGGCATAAAAAAAAATGGAGGCTAAAACCAGACAAATCCAAATTTGGAGCAAAGCACACCACTGGAAGCAGGAGGGTAATTAGCCAATGTAAGGACTCTTTTAATGAAGACTTCTTTAAATCAAACATATCACTCAAGGGTCAATAGAGGTCTTAACAGCAACATGAAATGACTGTTGATATACAGGAGGCTGGACAAGAGGATTCATTGCTTTCTCATCCTATCATTGTCTGTGTAAATCAGTCCAGAAGCAATGTTAGCAATAGGTCTGTGATGCACAGTGTGGCTCTGAGTTCGGTTTTGCAGAGTGGATCTTTGCTATAGGCAAGCAGTAAGGCTTTGAGGAGAACTGCAGAAAAGAGGATCTAACCCTGCTTTCCAAGGCAAATTCTAACTCAAGCATTGTGTTTTAAATCTCAACCTTACCACTCAGTGTTGTGATCGGAGAAGCTGTTGTTTTGGGTTATATTTCTTGTTGTAAAGCAGGTTCTTTTTCAGCCTGAGTAGCACCTTTTACCAACAGTGCTCAGACTGAGACTAAACATCCTACTTGTAGACTAAGTCACTACTTAATGCAAGAACGGCTGTGGCAGAATCTGGCTGCAATGGTGCTCTCGTGTTGAGGAGCACTTTAGTTACCATCAGTCCTTGTTTGTTTTCATCAGAGAATCACTTATGGAGTCAAGAAGTTCCTGATGACAGCATGCAAGCATGCAAGATCTAAGAAAATGTATTACATATAATGTGTCTTAAATTACTTTGAAAGGAGTCTTTTTAGCCACACAGTTCTTCACTGGTTATGTGAATACTGACCATTGGTGTTTTTCTCCCCTGCCCTTTTCCTGCCTGGGGGCAGCCCACCAAGCTCAGTGGCAAGGAATAGGAAAACCTCCTCTGACACCTGCTCAGCCTCACTGAATTCTAAGATGCTGGTGTAAAAGTATCCTTTCAATTTTTCAAACTGAAGGGTATTTCTAATTGTTTAACCCCTTTTCCAAAGTAGAGCAGGCTTTTTGTTGGTATTTTGGACTTCCTTACAGAACATGGATTCCCAAGCACAACCACTCCTTGCAAATAAGCAGCCTGTGTGGAAACAAAGGGATAAGCACAGTCATTGGAGGGAAGTATAGTCCAAGTCCATGCCTTGAATACTAGCTGAGAATGTACCATCTCCAAAAGCAAGCATCTCACTAGGGGAACAGTGCAGCTGCATTCTTACCTCGCATACAGACTGAAAAACATAACAGCTCTGACAGTGGGACCCATAGGGATGGAAAAGCATGATTAATTGACAGAAAAACCCCACAAGCTGAGGGTATCTCTAGGGATGTTAGACTTACACAAATAACTTTATAGAAGCAAGCCCTGGCCCTTTACACTCTGCTGGGACTGTCATAGCCAAGAATAAAGGACACAGAGACTTCCTGTGATAGCACTTGTGGCTGGCACCTCCAGGTCTGCAAGATCCCAGTCCACAACCTGGGGAAAAGAGCTGACAGTCATTTTTGCAGGGGTTGAACTATTCAACCAGAGAATGTGATTCCTACTGAATAATGCAGTTGGGCAGTCTGTAATCCCAGAAGTAACAGCAAACTGCTGTTAACCTGCAGAGAGGTGAGTGGGAATACATGACTTCCAGACAGTTAATATTACATGAGCATGGAAACTGTACACTGAGATAAGCATGGGTGGTGAAAGCAATGGCTATAGTTACAGAGCAATACTAGAAATCTCTTCCTGTGATGGTAAGTAAACTGTGAGGATACTTCTGTTTGCCTTGATGGAGGCAGGATAGCACAGAAAAAGCTATCCTACCCCTGCTGGAACCTGCTCCCAAGTAAATTAAGCATCTACGCAAATCCAGAGTAAACCAGAGAGTTAGTAAGAGCACTGATGTGAATTTTCAGCCTAGTACAGGAGGTATTGCTCAAACTACCCAGGCTAAGTATTTCTCCATTTTGTGACTGTAAGACAAGGTTCTGCACATCAGCAGGTAAATAAGCCATTGAGCCACTCTACCAGATCAGGACAAGTACTATTCAATGTTAGTCTCAGTGGTTACTAGTATTTGTAAGAGAAGGACCAGCCAAGGAACTGTGAGCTAAGGTATAAAGGTATCATTACTCCTAAACAGAAAACTGAATATGTGGCTGCACACACCTTTGAAATTTTGATATGTTGAGATGAGATTCAGAAGACACTCAGAAAATCTGGTTATTGTGGAGCTGCTGAGCATAGCATGACATAGCTGAGCCACCAGAAGTGGAAGCAGAAGCTATTGGCATGCAATGGACTACAACATAGATTGTACAAGCCTGAAAAAAGCAATTCGTATGATAGGATTGTCCTGATCAGAAAAAAAAATCTGCAGAGATGAACCCCCACTGCTATGGCCAGGCAAAGAGGCCTATAAAGGGATATTTTGCCTAAGAAGGCCTTCCAGCAATGAGAACAAACTTTAAAAAGTGAATACAGGCTTTAAATGGGGAGATGTAAGCATGGCTGAGTGAAGCTAAGGGATGGGTAGGTGAATATCTCATGAAACATTAGCATGCAACATCATTAAGTATGCTAAGATTGAAATGAGAGGCCTAATCAAGTAAAGCTTGCAGAAGCCCATTGTGAAGCAAGAAAGAGGCCAGAAAAAACTGATTTGTTTGTAATTGCAGGTGGTCACAGGAGATGGCTACTCTGCCACTGGGAGGATATCAAACAAGAAACTGGAGGCATGTTGCAATGTTCAGACTGCTCACTCCACAGTAAAACTGCAATTAATCAGGGCCAAATGAGACCTTCCCATAATACCTGCCTTGAAATACTGACAAGCAGTATGACAGCAGTATTAACCAAGACTCTCATAGTCAAGTGAAGACGTAGAGGGAGGACTCATCTCTGAGACATCCCAGATCAGAGATTTGTGAGCTGCTGGACCAAGATCATCTTTCAAAAAAAAAAAAAGCAAACTCCACTGCTGCTTGACCTGGTTGCCTCAAGGGAAAAATGTCAAGGTGCAAAGCAGATTTGGGTCCAGCTATCAAAGCACAAAATGCAATAATGACCTAGTGAGGAATCCCCAGTTCCCAGCCTTGTTTCTTAATTCGATCTGGCCAGCCAAGATTATGCTGCTATTTTAGAATTAAAATGAGATGAAGTCAGTGGCAGGATCATCACATCAATAAGGGAAAATGAAGGGGCTAAGATTTTGATCTTTGGAGATAATCAGACAACTAAATATCTGGCCTTATAGCCATTTGCTGAAGCCTCCTTCCTTAGCCAGTATTGACACTTCTGAAAAAAGCCTGCAGGTTTCTCAGCCCACCTGAAGGCCAATCTTCTTAATTCTTTTTCTCTTCCACAAACTTTCATTTTCCTCCCTATATTCCTTCCTTTTGCTTTCTATTCCATCAAAAAGCACTCACAACTGTTGATATGGTGAGTTAGCTGTTGTTTGTTCCATTTTAAGCAGGTGAGAAGTTTTTGGTTGTTTTTTTTCCAACAACTTTTTATAAGAGATGATGTTGGATGTGCAAATATGTATGTTCTCTAGAGAGGCTATTGAAGTATGTAAGTTTTCTCATTGTTCTCATGCAGTATCATTTGAAATCAGGAGGAAAGTTCTCCTGATTTAACTGTATCCACTGGACCATGTACAAACGTCCTGCTGTGAAAAGATGAATATCCTGTGCACAGGCAGCCAGCCCTGTAGCCAGAAAGCCGAGACCCAGTGCTAATTATGAAAGATACTTCCTAAGAAAATGAATACAAATTACACTTAAAATACTGACTTACAAGCTGTATACGTCGATTACTTTATTCTACTGCAGTACAAAGAAAGAGGTGTCTTCCTGTGAATTAAATGATGTTCCTTTTTATGCAAAGAGCTCTCGCTTTGTGCCTAATCCCCTAGAGGGCACTGTGACCTAAAAATACATCGGAGCCAACCCGGCAGCTCGGGTTTTTCAAAGGCTGGCTATGTCAAGTAAGATCACGTTTCATCCTGCCTCTGACAAACTGGCACAAACGTGCAGGAAATACGGAGATACTTACAGTTTCCAAATTATGTGAAAAAAAAATTTTAAATGAGCAGTATCAACCTATGTTAATTTCTTTAGGTCACATAATACATGTATTTAATTTTGCCAAATGTCAAAGCCAAGTACTTTCTACTTAAGCATCCCCTTAGGTGGTTTCCTAAAAGGGGTTTTACAGCTTCAGTTTTGGATGGTTTCAGTTCTAGCTTCAGTTCAGTTTCTAGTTTCTGTGCTAGCCTTAAGGTGGTCTGCATGGGCTTGATCTAGAAGAAATTAAATGAAGTTGGGTACCCAAGTGTGAGGGCGGTAAGGAGCATTGTCTCATTAGTCAGGCACTGCCAGGGCTTGGTGCTCTAAGGTAGCCCAAATACTGACCAAACCACTACAATGCAGAGTCCTCCAGGCACTTTTGGAATCTAAATGAGGGAGGCACGTGCGTCTCCATTAAAATGAGGAAGCTTCTGCCCCATATACATAACTTTATATTATATAGTATATGAGGATCACAAAACACCTTTATTTTGCAAGCATGAGCCTTCTGCCTGATATTAATTGAAGTAATGAGAGGCAGGTTTAAACCACCTAGTGGCTGTTTGTCCAATATAAATACAGCTCCCATTTGTACCCAGGTCCTTATTCCCTTCCCATCTGGAGCTTCATTTTCTGGTTTTTGGAAGCTGAGGTCTGACTGAGCAGGGAGAATGCAAACACTCACACACACACTCAGGCAGAGCATGTTTGGCACATGCAGCTCAATTATCATTTCATTCAAGAAGAGTGGGGGAAAAACTCCAAATGGACATGAGCATGTGAGCAGCCCCAGCAAACACCAGCATCCTTCTAGGAGCTACAACCTTTCACTGGCTTTTTCTCAGTGTTTTGGTTGAAAATAGGACTTCAAGGGGTGAACACAATCTCCTGGAGATCATACCTCTGTTTGGATGCTTCAAGAAATTGCAGAAATGGAAACCAGAGGACTAATAACAGTCACTAATTTCTTGAGCAGCAGATCCCGTTCAGTTAACAGGCTCCATATGAGCAATAGTCTATCACTGGGAACCCTTCGATTGAAGACTTTTCCAGATGGCTGAAAATAAGCTGAAGAAGGAAGGATAATGGCCCTGGATTACTTGATTTAGAATAAAATGCATGGGAAAATAGACAAAGAAGCCTTCTAACAGAAAAGTGTGATGTAAATGTGCACTTTCTTATGATGGTATCATTGCAGAAAGTATTTTTGATTTGTACTGTTCCCAGACCAGCTTAAACACAATTATACAGATTTTTGAATGGGGAAGAACAAAGTGTGGATACCTGTGGATAACAATTGAATTTAAAACAAAGAACAATAAAACAAACAAAAAACCCAACCAGGGCTTATTTGTAATTAACAAAGATAGAATGGATTAACTCAGTATATTTAGAACTACTTCACTCATTCCCTTAAATCCAATGGCAAAATATGTTCTGAGACCAGTTATACCGCATACAGAAACACCCCAATAGAACAGCTATTAAGTTTCTGGAATACTCTTTTCATGAGAAAAAACATTTCTGCAGAAGCAGCTGGCAGGTACATAAAAATTACTTACTAAGTGTGGCTATTGGATGTGATGACACGTTTCAGGTTAACTAGTTTACATTTCTTTTGAAGTGAATTTCCTAGCGATAATGTTTGCACTATTCACCTGCCTCATCAAGGCCTGTTTAGAATACAGTGCTTAATACAGTTTTTAACCCATTATAAAGCCATGCACAGATAATTTAAAATGATCATAACAACTAACAAACACGTAATCAAGGAGCTCTTAAAATGTATTAAAATTCAGGTCTCTTGCTATTAGCAAAACCGCTTCATTAACATATTAAGACAATGTTCATTTGATAATTAGCTCCTGTTTTCTTTGCATCCTGGCAGTTAAATCATCCCTATGAAGCCAGATGGGAAAAGTTTATGCTTCTAAAAGGTATCTTTGGTGAAGTCTAGGTTGCCTCCTCATAATTTTTATTCAACTTCCATATTTTCTTCTTCTTGTACTTTGTTTCTGAAATGTTGCAAATTAAAGCCCACTTCCATGGTGAAAGCGAGAATTTACAGCTCTCAGGGCTCAGAACAAGGAAAAAGATGAGCTCCTTTTGTCCCTTGGACTCCTGGTACTCTGGTAACACAGGATTCAAGGGAAAGAACTTGGAAATTCCTTCTATAGGTCTTCATGGCATGCTTGTGCCCCACATAGAGCTCAGAGTTTGGCAGAGAAGAAAAATTAAAGATTCTAAGTCCACAGACTGAGGGTAGGATCATTGTTCTCCATCCTTTCCCTAATCACCAGTTATTCATTCCAAACAGTATTTTTCAGGGGAAGCAACAACAAAACAAAAGACTGTTATTTAAAATAGATTTTAAAATATTTCTGTTAATGGAAATATGCATTTGATTTCAGACTTTTTCTGACATCAAGTGTCAGCTACATCTAATGAGAGACCTCTGAGCCACACATGAAATGTCCCATACGGGCAGTCTGTTCCCACTGCAGCAATAGCCAATGGAAGTAGCTTATTTATAGTGAAGGAAGCAGAACGCGTGGATTATTTACGTGAGAGTGCTCCAGCTCATGCTCTGGATGAACCCCCCACTCACTACCAATTCACCACCTATTTCCAGGGAAAGCTTCTCATCTTCTCTCATAGATTTGCAATAAACAGGAAGCCTGGCACTACTAGATATACAAATTAGACCAAGTGGTTATAACTTTCTCTGATATGTATTTAATTTGAATACATTTTTAAAGTTAAATAGTAATTAATTATGTTCTACTCTTTGAAACAGCAGATACTAAATGCTTCAAGTATAAGTAGTAGGGTGGCAGAACTGTCCAGAAAGATCTTGCAAAATGGAGTGACTGGGTACTGAAGAGTAGATGAAATTTAGTGTAGATGAACATGAAGGGATGCACAAAAAAAGAATAAGTTGCATGATAACTTCACATAAAATATATTGTGGGTTCAGAAGTGACTACTCAGGAATTAAAGGTTGTAACAGACAGTCCTATGAAAATGTCATCTCAGTGCTTATTAATGGAAACAATGTTAAACATGCCAAGGAAAGGAAAAGAGAACAAAACAGAAAACACAATGCCATTGTATAAATTCATTGTACATCTGTATCCTGAACTCTCTGTACAGTCCTGGTTGCCTTTCCTAAGGGCACAGCAGAATTGGAAAAGACTCAGAGAAGGTTGGCACAGGAATGATTTTTTTTTTCCCTGTAAGGAGAGGCATCTTCAGCCTGAAAAAAAATAACAAAGGACAAATACACTAGAGGTGTAAAAAATCCTGAGTGCTAAGCAGAGGACAAATAGAAAGCAATGACTGTCCCTCTCCTGATACAAGAGCAAAGGGGCATCTCATGACCTTGGCAGGTGGCAGATTATAAATAAATAAAAAAGAGATAGTTCTTCACATAATGTTGCTAAGCAAAAGAACTCTTCATCAAAAGACATTGTGGATCCTGAAATAGTGCATGCATTCAGGAAAAGACTGGAAAAATTCAAGTAACAGAAACTCATCAAAGATTAAGCTCCTTGTCTGGCACAGGATATTACTGAGCTACAAGTTGCTGGAGATTGGAAGGTTGTTTTGGAGAAGCATCTCTATATGTTTTTCTGTATCCTCTTGCTGTCCTCCAGACACCTACTGTCGGCTGTTACATGATATTGGCTAGATGGACCTTTGATCTGCCTGGGCACTGAAGTTCTTATATCCTTGCAGTCTTATATCAGATGAGATTCTGCCCTCATACAAATGACTAGAACTGTCCAGCTTAACAAAGTGGAGCCACCAGAGAGAAGAAAATGTACCATATGACAAACTACCATTCACTGATTTTCATCTTTCCTTCTTCAGACCACTTTGTATGACCATTTTGGAAACGTGCTTTAATCATGAAGAGATATGATAGTGTCACTGATATCTTCCTACTACTGGTGATTTTTTAATTACATTTTTTTCAAATTTTTGGTGTTCAACTATAAGCACTGAATTGTACAAAATCCACAAAATTAGTCTCATCCTACCACATCCACTAGCACAGACTCTGACTGAAACAAACAAGGAAGAGGTTGTATCTTTTATCTATATGGATGCAGAAGGTACATGTCAAGAAGAGGTGTTAGATAATCAGTCTTTGTATCTTTTACCTTAGAAAGTACTCAACACTGCTCTGACATCAAGGGCAGCTGGAAAAGAATATCCTTTTCACTTATCCAATTGTTTTTGAGATGTGTGGGAATAGCACTCACAGAATACAACAACCAAGAAAACAGCACAAAAGTACAGGGAAAAAAAAGGAAAGCAAAACCTTTACACTGATGACATGTTCTCTTCATTTCTTCTATTACATCACTTGGAGTCCTAAGAGGTGATTTTCTTCCTTCTTCCACAAGGTTTTCTCAAAGCCTTTCTGTGGGACTGCCGCACTTCTCAGGGCATGGAAACAGCCTTCCCTCTTCTGCTGTGAGTTTCCTTTGTAAAGCCCTGCAGGGATCAGCCTGGCCACTAGCTCCTGCCCAGTCCAGGCTGTAAAAGAAGACTTCAGATCAGTAAGGGGACATCCTCTAACCGTTGTGGTCATGAGAGGCAACCCTATTCAGTTTTTCACATCTTGAGCAGCTATTGCACAGTTGTCTCCTTTCTGAAGGAACTTGGACGATGAATGGGAGTTGAGTCTGGTGGCTCCTGACAGCAATCGAGGTGTCGAGAGGAAAGCACTTTGGGGAAGCAGCACAAACTCTAGCTAGTCTTTGCCTCCCATGATATGCTGTCTGATTGTGGCATTCGTGAAACTTACTGGCTCCTGGTTGCCTTCATGACGACAGGAGGCTTGGACCTCCTGCCATTGCCTTTGGCAGACCAATTCAAAATCATCAGGTAGCACCCATTAAAACTGAGGCACTCACAGTGTGTTACTGACATGGCAAGTTTCAGGTAATTTCAACTGGCATTCAGAAGGTAGCAGGAAAATAAGGACTTTCTTCCATCTAAAAATCCAAAATCTTTGACCTTTGCTCCAACAGAGGTTTGCCAGGTGCTGTGATATATTTAACCTTAACTTTCAGAGTTTCAAAAATTAAGTCTTGAGGTGTTAAAAGCCCTAGATGTTTTTAATGGAAAGTGAGAGATAACAGCAGATCAGTCACAGAGAAGGCTCTGCCGAAAACTGCAGCTGCATCAGTGTGACTGGGTAAAAAAAAAGAAATGTTTTTAAAACAGAAACTGCTGATATGGCTTTTGGTGAAGCCTCTGCAGCAGCTGTGATGGCTTGTAACATTAAGTTTTTGGTGGGGAAAAGATGATATTTCTTGTGTTATCATTTTTATGAATAACACAGACGAGTTTCAAAATGTCAGAGCAGGTTGAGGAGCAGATGTAAGGTTAGCTGTGTCTTGGACTGATCTGAATAAGAGGAGCTGAGCAGTTTGTTGGGGATGACAAGTACAGAGAATACAGAGGTTGTTAGTGCTCCACCTCAAGTTAGCTTCAACCCAAGCTGATGTTTGTGTTGGACGGCAATGTTCACACTCGGGAAGACATCTCTGAGCAGCTGCCTCCCAGGGATGCCAAGGTACCACATGTGGAGAAGAAAGCAAAGAAGTATAAATGAAATGTGAGAAGACACCTGCTGTCTCATGGCGTAGACATCCTCTTCCCTGTGTGCTCAGATTCTTGTGTGCTCTTCTGTGTGTTGTAGAACAGCTCAGTCTCTCAACACTACATAGAGGAGAGCGTGGCTCTGGGGCACAAAGTCCCATGAAATCTCTGAAAAAGAAAGATTACATCTTCCAAATCAAACTCTCCTTTTGTGCATAAAAAGAGACAGCAAAGCAGTTGGTTTCAGGCACCACAACTCTGGATTAAAATCTGTTCCTGGGAGATCAGAAGGCTGAGAAAATCTTCTGCCAAAAGCTGAATGAAGATACGTTTTTCTTTGTGAAAATTTCTGGTTTTGATGAATGAACATTTAAAAAAAAAAAATTCTGATTTTTCTGACTACCTTTTCTTGAGTCTCTGCTAAGGAGAAGGAAAGGATCCTGCAACTCACAGGTAGTTCATATTGATCTCTCAAAAAAGCCCTGAATTTTCACCCTAGGAACAGAAACACTCCCAAGAGGGGACATTTCTATGCTTGAATAGCCATTCTCCATCTGAGAGAGCTGGCAGTAACATTTTCTTTCTCTGAATATGTAAGTTAGCAAGAATTGCAGTGGGACTATATTACAGAAAAATGCAATTTGATTTCTTCAGAGGTGGTAACCTTGAACCCACTCTGTTTCCCTGCTAAGGTTTTTTAGAAGTATGAATTTGGGATTTGTTCATGCATGAGCCAGGGACCAGGGGTCTGTAACAAATTTCCCCAAGTAATATTTTATTTTTATTCTAGCCCTTTCAAATTCCCTTCCTTGCTTCCCATATAAGATTCCTAGCCCTGCAGATAGCTGGTAGATGGAAGCAAGTGTGTAGCCACATCAAAAGTGCTGCACACTAATGGCAAAAGGGAAAGACTTGTCAGAGATTGGTAAATGCCAAGGACACATATCACCTATTGAAATGTAGCAAAGGCAGCAAATCTCCTTTGTCAGTTGTTGTGAGAATAGATGTTAATGTTTCCACTACAGATCTGCTCTTTATTGGCAGCTTGTTGAAATAAAAGAATAAATCTATTGGAGCTGGAGTTCATCCTTGTTAGGAGGAAAATGAAACATGGGGACTGACTCTGTTTCCTGTTTGGAAGACTCTGGAGGTGGTTTCTTACATTCCTGTACTTTGGTTTATAGGAATGGGAAAAGTAATGCACCACTGAAGATCAGTGGATATGACATAACACCACTGACTGATCAAATCCAAGGAACTCTCACTGACTCAGTTCTGAATCTCTGATGTTAAATTAATCATTATGCTCTGTAAGATGCTTACATTTAATGTCTTCAGTCAGTATCTTTGTTTAAACCATTTTTTTCTGAGTTATTGAAGAGGTTTGACCTACTAGTGTCACTAGGCATCACTAGTGTCATAGCTAAGCACCACAGTCACTCACTGATTACCTTAACCAGTGGGATGGGGGACAGAATCAGAAGGCTAAAAGTGAGAAAACTTACGGGTTGAGTTAAAGACAGTTTAAAGTAAAAAAAAACCAAACAAATAAAAACAACAACAAAAAAAACCCAACAAAAACTCATAGTAAGGAGGAAAAGAAACAAAACTCAGAAAAACAAGTGATGAGAAACAAATATTGTTCAACGTGAACTAATAGATGCCCAGCCAGACCCCCAAAAGTGGCAACCTCAGCCAACCTCCACCCCTTACCGCCCTCACCCCCCAGGTTTATTGCTGAATATGGCATCATGTAGTATGGAATATCCCTTTGATCAGCTGAGGTTAGCAGTCCTGCCTCTGTCCTCTCCCAGTTCCGTGTGCACCTCCAGCAGAAAAGCCCTTGGCTTTGTACGAGCACTGCTCAGCAGGAAGTGAAACATCCCTGTGTTATCAACACTGTTCAGTACAAATCCAAATCTCCATACTGGATACAAGGAAGAAATTTAACTCTATCCTAGACATAACCAGTACAACTAGTCACACTTCCATAGTCTGAAAATCTTGAAAGGCCTGTTTGAATTTGGAAATTTCCATTCCTTCCTATGGGGCTGAGCAGCAGCAGGATTATCTCTGCTTTCTATGCGAGACCCATAAGTTCATTTTTGTTTGTATCTTGTTTGACAACTAAATTAGGTCATCTAACACCTGCTCAGAATCTCTTCCAGCCAGATAGTGATTCTTGTTCCAGATCTGAGCAGTATCCAATTTCTCAGGCTCAAAAATTCACAAGCTTTATTTTACCTTTTTAATCTCTTCCCGGGAAAACTGGCATCAAAAGATTTGAAACAGTGATGGGCTTTTCCCAAGTGTTTGGAAAAAGAAGCAGGAAGATGGAATTATTTTTCCTGTATAGACTACAGAAGAAAGAAACTCATGACCTTGAGGACACACACCATCTGCTTTGGCCCTGGGGACAATCCATCACCCTTGGAATCTGAAACCACCTGAATTAAGTCTTGCCATGATAGAATCAGAGATCAGAGTAAAATGGATAGATTTGGGGATAACTGCAAAAGGATTTATGGAACCTGCTTTGCTACTGCTGTGAAGCTCAGAAAATAAAATAAAATAAAATAAAACAAAAATTTCCCTTGAAATTCCTTACCATCTGTGTACCTGTTACAGCAATAATATATTACAGTGGAAAATCAGGCAGCCTAGGACTAAGATTTTGCTGGATTATATGAAAGGGCTTCAGTGGATTTTCTTTTCAATGCTTAGTACATTGAACTGGATTTTCTTAGAATATTTCAGGCTACATACCATGAAGTGAACAAAGGAATCATTTGGCTAGGCTCATTGCTTCAAAATTCCTTCTTTCTTTCCGTATTGCCTGTTTTGACTGGACACTAATTTAATTGTCTTTGTTCTTTAGTTTACCTTGATTTTATTCTTTTGTCTGCTGCTTGAAGGTTTTATATTATGACAAATCTTTCCAAACAAGAAAAGTTTGAGTTGCAACCCTGTCAGGGACACATATTTTTATAAACAGGCTAACTTGTTCTGTATCTGTCATTTACCTTTCAAAAAGAATCCCATACATCTATGCCACTGCCAACACCAAATGTCAAAAAAACATAGGGTCAGTCTCTCCAAAATCTTTAAACTGCCTTCAAAATATGGACTTGTTAAAAACAGTCAAGATTTGGTTGAAATCTAGCTAGGGATTCAGAAGCCCAGAAGTACAAACCATCTTTGTATTGCTTGGACCTGTCCCTGAAGAGGAATTTGAACATCAAAAGAGAGGGCTTTGATTTGAGTGGGTAGCAGAAGCAGAAGGCAGAGCCCTCTTGGGCAGCAGCAGCCAGTGCTGTGCTTTTGGGTGCTGGAGAGCAGGTTGGTATGAGGACAGATGTCATCCATTCCTTCCTCTCTGATTTCCTTTTTTTCTTTTTCCTTCCTTACATGATACTTACCTTCTGTCCCTTGACCCTATTCACCCTCTCTGCTGTGTAGGCTGACTCTGAACCATGAGAATCCTCCTGCAGGACTTGTCTCACCTTTTCTCTCCTGTACCCTGCAACAGCTCTGCAGACTGGCTGGCCTAATGCTTGCCTTTAAACTTTCAGCACATGCATTTCTTGGGAGCACAGGTGAGGGAAAAAGATTGGGAGAAAAATAGACTCATCCTTTCTCCTTCCTCACTGAACAGGGTAGGAGTAGAGCTGTAAGGTTTTGGAATCCTTTGATTCCAGGGCATTGTGCTAGGTTTTGAACACAAACCTGAATGAAATTCCACTGATGACTGTTTTTCCCATCACCCTTAGGAACAATATGAGGCCAGCTTTAATGACATCTGCCACAGCCTCATGAGCACTGCAGCCCCATGAATTTATTCTGATTCCCTCCCCCAGAAAGGCCTTTACTTCAAGGTGCAATGCAGCCCTAAATGGAGGAGATGATGCAAAAATCCTTTAAAATTGTTAATGCCATTTAATGGTTACACAAAGCTGAAGATTATGGGATAGAACAAAAAGCGTATGTAGGACAATGTCTTTCTAGTATGGATGATCTTAATGTGTCTATGAAATTCTAAACTTAGCAGAAGACAAAGTAATTAGAAATGTATGTGCACAGTAATGTTCATCAGCATGAACCAGGCTACATTTTACAATTCATGCTAGAGGTGACAATGCATACACAAAGAATGAACAAAATGGCAGTGCTAACCCCCAGACAGCCATTTTTATTAAAAAAAGCCCTAAACTAGCATCCAAGTGTGCTCAGAATTTGTTTACTGAAACATAAACATCTTATAATTAAATACAAAACCCAGTGCTTCAGATTTGTCTCTGACGAGAAAGCAATGACTTCTGAATACTGGTGTATATCAAGAAACAGTATTTAATACTGTAGGAACATTACTGTATTATCTTTTATTGCAAAGACTGCTTGAATTATTTTATAAAGCAAATATAATGAACTAAACATACAGAGAAATTAAGATTTTTTTTTCCAAAGTAGATAAAATTTCTATACTTTCATATTGTTACAAAAGATATGAAAAATAACACATTCTGGCCTTAAGTATCAGACTTAGGTTTTGTCTTTTGTTATCACTTACAATAGCACTGCTACTGAATACCCAGCCATATCAAATGTAAGTTATTTGTATATCTCTAGCCTCTCAGGAAATCTTGACCTTGAAATAGAATAAATATGTAACATGTGTATTGGATTTTCGTGTTCATAGCTAACACCACCAGCACTAAAAACCAGACATTGAACAAAAACATGCAGAAGATGAGCTTGTGCAGGGCTATTTGACTCATTGTTGCAAAATGAGAAATTACAGTTTAAATGTTTTGCTGTCTTTGAATGACCCTCCATTTGTAATTGATTCAGCTCAACAGACTGCAACTCCAAAGCCATTGAGATACAGAACTTATTTGTCCCATGTTTAGAGTATGCTTCAGTCACTCTACCAAAATCAAACTGCACAGGATGGGACCTTCTCTATTTGAGTGCTTTGATAATGTGCCACATTTACTTAGAGCCTGAGAAGACTGGTTGTTTGGGCTGAGACTTTTAGAAGTCCATCAGGAATAAACAAATCATATCTAGCATTTGTTGATCAGTCCTATAAAAAGAAGTGGATTAGCTATAAAACAAAACTTATAAATAAGCCCATAATGAGAAAAAATAAATGGAAATCCCTTGAATGACTACTTGAGGCAACTCTGAAAACTCCCTTTAAGTAGCCATAGTTTGAGACCAGTAAGATAACAATCCTTGAGGTACCAGTATTGATAACCAAGGATATAAAGAGCTGCACTCAAACTGGTAAACCTTGAAGAATGTGATTTTTACTTGAAGACTTGAAAGGCCTGTGCTCCAGTATGGCTGCAGAACAAACCTCTGATGGCAGGACAGTGAAGTAAAAAAGTCACAGAACTTGACTTCATTCCTTCCTTTTTGCTGCTATGCCAGTGTGAAGGTGGGCCGTAGCCTTAAAACACCCAAAGACAACAGACATCAACTTTAGATTTATGAAAGATGAAGTAAGCAAGGTTTGGAATCAAGGGATCATATTATGATAAATTTGACTCCCAAAAGGTATAAAAGACATATGCAAAATCCTGTCTCTTTTCACCAATGAAATGGAACAGAAGAGATGTGAGGACTTAATAGCTAGTCTTCTTTATCTTCCCAGTCACACACAACTGATCCTGGGGACACATGCCCTGTTGTGCATTTGAATATGTGGGTGTGAAAATGTGAGTGAGTGAAATATGTGGCAGAAGAAACACGAGGGACGGCAGTCAGTTTTCTTTAAAACAAATATCACTCTTGCTTCTACAAGGTCTAGAATTGTGTTTTGTTACATTAATTTTCTTCAAGAGCACTAACATGAGTTATAAATTAGCTGTTGGAGTGAAATGATAAGCACTAATGTGACAAGCTGGGGAAGGTGCCTAGAGGGTTCTTGCAGAGACCAAAGCTAGCTCTGATTTTATTTAATAACTTCAGTGCGATTAGAAAAACAGAAGGTTAGAAACACACTGATAGCATTTGCAGGTAATTCTTCCCTGGGAAATGTTCCCAAACTCCACTAGGGACATCATGTTATACAAATGTATAATATGAAAGGACTAAATGAGTCTGGGGAGATAGAAATAAATACACAAGATTGATCAGGAAAAAGGGAAGGTGCAGAATCTGGAGGAAGAGATGAAAGCCCAGAACAAAGCTATTCAGTGGGGTTAATAAATCCTATTGTCCTCCTTGATGATGCATACTTGAACAGTGGACAGAAAGGCTCACTGAAACCTGCTGTCCAACAAATACTTCCATCTGTGATATGACTAATGGAATACTGTAACTGTCTTACTGATGTTGTGAACAGCAGGAGGGTTGTCTAAGCTAATAAAAATTTGTTAATTAAGAAGTACAAACTCAGCAATGGAATCTTATTTGTTAGTTTTGTATTTTTATTTCAAAGAATAGGTAAGAGTAGGGAGGATGAATGTGAATTTTCACAGCAATATACCACATCAATGAATGTAATTTCAAAAGCTATTTTGTTACTAGACAGGGAAAAGAGGGGGGGGGAGATAAAGAAGCATAGAATAAACACTTATGAGAAAAGAGTTTTGATCTTGAGCAAAGAGGCAAGGATGACAACCATAATGGTCCTATGGTTCTGTGATCCCATGAGCAGGGAGAAAGGACCTGGCACTTCACTCCTTGGGCAGTTCCACTCTGAGAAAGAGAATTTCAAAACACTGCTATGTCCTCCAGAAGTCATTGTGTAAGGATATCAGTGACAACCAAAAGAATTAGATTCAACACACCTAATCTGAGATATCAATATGCAGATTTCTACTCAGAGACAGCTATATAAACTGCCTTTTGTAGGCAATACAAGGAAGCAAGAATTTCTAGCATGAGTCAGCTCCTCACAACATAGGTGTATAAAACATGGCAGAACAGGGTATCTATAGCATAAAAATGCAACAGAGAGAGTGTTCACAGCTAAAAGTAATGGATTAACAAAATGTATGAATAAAAGCCAATAGAAAATTTTCCAATAGAAAGAAAAAAGTATCTTTAACACTGGAAAAAATGGAGGCAGTGGGAGAACCCTCAGGGAAAGCAATGAAAAAAAATATTGAAGGCGAGATGAAGCATTAAAGAAGAAAGAATCAATCTTCCACCACTGGAGCTATACTACTGTATATAAATCACACAACTAAGCCAGATACTTGGGTGACCATGATCATGCTGTCTGATGCAGAGTCTGCTGCACTGGTCTCTGGTCATCCCTGCATCAGCCAGTATACCATCTTCAGCAGAGCAACAGCCTCAAAAGAGGCAACAAAGAAGTGAGGCAATATGTAACAGGCCCAATGAAGTGAAGGCACTAGACTTTGGGAATAGTAAGCTCATTCAGAGCCTCTCAGGAATCTTGGTCCTTTAAGGAGGAGGAGCTTAAAAAGGAGAGAGCTCAGACAAGGTGTCCACCTAGTCCTGTTATTTTGTGTAATTCACACATGGAAACTGGTACTGCATTTTCCAGTAAATTTACTGCTCATTAAAATAATGTATTTGAGCAAGTGCAAATGAGAGAATTCAAGTTTGTTTTCTCTTACTCATGTTTAATTTATAAGCACATGCATTGCTTTCTATAACTACCTGAAGGGAGGTTGTAGACAGGCAGGGATTGGTCTGTTGTCCCTAGTGGAAAGTGATAGAACGAGGGGAAATGGATGTAAATTGCACCAGGGGAGGTTCAGGTTAGATATTAGGAGGAACTTCTTTACTGAAAGGGTTGTCAGCCATTGGAACNGAAGGCCTTACAGGGCTAAACGAGCTCCATCTGCCCAGGTTTGGAATCAGAGTTGTCCTTCTCCTAGGATGACTGCCAGAAGGCTAATGAGCTCATCCTACCCATCCAAGGATTATAGGAACATGGGTTTCACTGACCCCACTTTACCGTGGGCAATGAGTTTAATGCTCCCTCTGCTGTCGGCACAGTTATCTCACCAGGGGCCACAGAAGACCCCAAGTGATTTTCAGACTGTGCCTGAACTGTTCTATGATTCTGTTCTATGAAAGCTACTATATGCAGTGATTCAGAATTGTTTCTTAGTCTGGGCTAGTGGAGAAAAGAATTGCAAACCTGGGTCATGAGAAGGAAAAATTCATCAAAATATCAAAGTTCTCAGCTATCAGGAGGTTGCAAGCAATAAAAGAGTACTTTTTAAAAATTAACATTGACACATCCTATATTGTACCACAAAGCTTTAAACAATTGTGACAATAGGCTTTTCTTTGTTAAGAAATAACTTGTCCCTGACTTTTCTCTCAAGTACTCCTAGAGTAACTGCTGAAGTCAATGCCACATGCCCTTCACTCTCCAGCCCTTTGACTCTGCTATGCACGTGGATGAGAGAAAGGAAACCTGCCCTTTTCTGAAGAGAAAAATAAAGCACATGGCGTGCAAAAGAAAGATAATGTAGCAAGAATGAATTTTAAAGAAATGATTACCAGAAAGAAACTAACCTTGAAAGAAATATGTGAATATAGATTATTTAAAAGTATAAAGCTTCCATGTTCCTCTCTCATATAGTCACTTTGACTGAGACTTTGTCACGTAGGTGGATACTGCAGATGAATTTTTTTTCTAATATTGGATTCAAACACTCAAGGAAAACTTTGATCACCTCAAGTCAAGTCCCAGATCAATGGAAGAGGCACATATTCTCCAGTGCCCCGTGAAAATCTTAGCTCCACAAACAAGAAGAAAAAGGAGCATCCTCACCTAAGTGCCTATGCTAGCCTCTGTTGCAAGCTGTATTTCATCAGACTGCTGGCTGAGAGTCAGCCATACCATCTTCTCACCTTGTCACATGCCTCTCAGGCTGTGTGAGAGGGAGAATAAGCTGTTTAGGACCCAGTTTTCCAGGTAGTCTGAGAACAGCTGAGTTGGAGTAAAGATGAATGGACCCTACCTCACCTGGAGCCAATCCAAAAGCTATACATCAGATGTAACTATGCATTGTGGAGTAATGCCCAGAGAGACACAGCTTGCAATGCTTACTCCCCTCTCCAGACTGTCTCAGCACATGGAGCTGCAATGCCACACTAGCGAAGTATGTACCTTCCACTGCATAAACAGCTGAAGAGAAATGTCCATATTTTCCACTTTCAAGACTGTGTAGAGGCCCTTTGAGCAACACATGCAGCCATTGAGGAGCCAAAACAAATCCATCCCTCTAACAAAGCTTTTACTCGTATATGCTGCTTGCTCCTTGAATCCACTTTTTCCTGGTTCATCAGTTCTGTGGGTTTCTTACAGTAAGTGCACATGCAGTTGGTTTTGGAATAGAAACATACTTTGCTACTGCATGTCCTTCATGGTCACAAAACTGTTTTGTCCTGGACCACGATATGATCTTCTCAGCTCTTTGGCACAAAACCAAGAGCAAGAACATGCATGCACACAGCTGCCAAGGGAAGGAGGAGGCCTAGTAACAGAAAGTAACAGATAAAGGAATAGGCAATCACAAAGAACACACATATTGATTTGATAACTTTCGTTTAAAGTTGAAGAGAGAAACAAAAGAATGACCATGTTGTCTTTGCAGTGGTGATATGACTAGAACTCTACCCTTTCTCTATGTGTACACAAGTCCATGAAATGGTAGAAGGGAAGGTTTGAAAATGAAGAGCTTTACCTAGCATTCATTTAGATAACTAATCCAAAGAGAGACATGATAGTGTACAAAGAACAATGCCCATTGCAAAACTTGGTGGAAAACATTTCCTGAGGAAAAGGAGAGGGGAAGATGTTTACCTATGCATCTCTGGAGCTATTGACCTGAAAACAAGAAACAATTACACTGCAATAATAAATGTAAGCTGGTAGATGTTTTGTGACAGTTTACAGAGTGGCTCTGGGTTGTCTTATGCAAAGTATTCCACAATATCCTGTTTAAAAGTGATGGTACAGAATGGTCTAGTTCACTAAATAAAAGAATAATATGGAGACATTGGATTTTTTTTCTCAGTAAAAGACCAAATGCTCAAGGCATTCCAATTCCTTGTTGAAGACTAAGCATTTTGGAAGAGCATCTTTTAAAGTAAAAGAATGTAAAAGAATTCAAGAAAACAAATAAGGTGGAAAGAAGAATGGCTAAAAAGAGAATGCTAGGACTTTTTTATTTAATTTTTAAGCCAGTAAAGATAGAATGATATGTTTAAAAAAACAACAAACAAACCATGTCCTTCATGTCTTTGGGTCTGCTAAAGCAAAGGCCTGAATATTTTCTAACTGAGCCTTCAAATGCCACCACACTCCTTTCCCGTATCACAGGTGGCCTCACAAGGCTCAGAAACATCTCTCTGGGTAACAAGGACTATTGCCCAGCTAGGAGAAGCAAGAATCCTGCCTTTGACAATGCCTCAGTCTTGTCACAACAGTGATGAATAATGTAGTCATCTCAGTGCTATGATTACATAAAGGCCTTCTAATGCAATGAAAAAATATGGCTTGGCCACACTCTATACTGCTCAAAAGAGTTCTGCAGTTTAGATGATAAGAGTGTCTATAAACACATATGGATAGATGTAGTATCTGTAGCTGTTGCTTTAAATTTTATTCTAGCTGCTTCCCAGCTACATCTGTGTGGCATTACAGCCACAATCTCTTCCTAATGCTATGTGTACATACATACACTCTGTGTATCCAACTGGGGTTTGGATACAAAACCCCCTAATAGCTAAGAATTAAGCCCAGGTTTCAAATGAGAACATTGATTGGTGAAGGAAGGTCAGACATGTTTCGGTGAGTGGAAAGCAGTCGTAACATTACTGATGCTAAATAAACCCAGTTAGTCCTGCTTTAGTGACAATATGACTGTTTTTCCATTCTCACTCTGATAAACTACAGAAACCAACATCAGTTATTCATACAGGAGTAAAAATCTTATGTTAACTACACAGTTTGTGCAACGGAGCAGGCTTCTGTCAAACATTTGATGTTCAGATGCATAGTTTTCTTCTCCCCAAAAGGAAGCACACTATTAGGTTTTCTCGTGGTCTTTTAGTTATTCAAAACAATTTTAAGAATTCAGATCAGTTGAGGTTTTTATTTAAATTTGAAATGATTGCAGACTCAACTTTTCTCTCTCACAGAAGCATTTTATACTTCTCCTGAATCCAGACCATTTATCAAAACATCAGGAGTTCTGGTAAAATTTCTGTCTCTGAAAAAAGCCTTGACATTTAATACTTGCTTTGCAGAACTATTGAAACAGAGAAAAGAAGATTTGTAGGAGAGAAAATTCAACTCCTGATAATGTCTGACTGTAATCAACAAGACAGATGGGAGATGGCATTCAACTAGGGAGGTGGAGGACAGAGAAAAATGTGGGCTAGCAACATCCCTAAGGTGTTTCAATTAGATTTGCTCAAGAGAAAAATATGTAAATTCAGAAAAAAAAATCTGTTGAAAATGATACAGTTTAATTCAGATTTAAACTTGCCAGCTGGAATTAGAGCATAATACTTATTGATGATTCTTTACCTAGTTAAATGTAGATAAACATAGGACATATATAATGAAAACATGGAGAGATCAACAAGACTAGATAAAAAAAATAGGTCTGGTGATTGAAATTCACCCCAACTGTAATGCTTATATATGTTTGTCTATATAAGCAATAATTCTGATTTTCCAATAACAGTTACTGCATATCTAAAATGCCTCCTCCAAACTTCTGGGTCATAGATTTCCTGAAGATGCTAACCCTAATTTATCTCCGAACCCACAACAGCTTCTTCAAGGTCCATGGCAGTGAAGTACAGGGCTGTTAGTCTCTGGCTTCTCTTGCAAAGCCCTACCAAGAGTTGTGAAGAGCCAATATAAGGCTACCAAGTAATATTAACTTTAAGGGAATAAGCACTCTCTTAAGCTTGTAAGCTGAAGTGCAGTAAGGCACTGAAGTGGCCCCACATGCCAGAATGTCACAATCAGGAAAAAAAAGAAAAAAAAAATCCATTTCAGTGCTCAAAATAATATAAACTTTCTAATGACCCTTCATTGAGGGAAGAATGGGGAACCTGCTGTACTTGGATTGTCATCCCCTCTCCTCCCCCCAAAGGCAGTTGCCAAAATAGCATAACCAAAAGCATGTTGGATGTTGAATCATATTTGATTCAGCAAAGATTATATCTACTGAACTGACTGTATCATTTTAGTATGGAGCTTTTACATTTAACCATCCCCAGAAAACACTTTGTGCCTTCACAGGAAGAGATTTATTTTATTTATTTTTTTTTTTTTGCTTTCTCACTGTATTTCATGTAAATGCATCCAATAGCATTTTCTGTGGTCTTTTTAATAGGAGTGTATGGATGTGCATACTCTGTTCTGTCATGTGATTTCTTCCTCCTTTTACTACCATTCTTATGTAAATAGTACTGAATGCTGATTTTAAAAAATCATCCACCAAAATTTACTTCTTCTTTTAAAACCAGAGGTGAGACACAGTCTTATCAGAAAAGGAAAAAATACCTGAAAATAAAGCATTTCTGTGTCAAAGAGGGTTCACAACTGAACCTTATATTCTAAGTAGCCAAGAAAACAAATCATATAGGAATTCAGACCTCTGATCACCTCAGAAGGGGAAAGCTAATAGAAACAGCACCTCACTGGGGACATTTCTGTGTATTATCACCTAATAGTGACACTGGGGGAAATGGAACTGAAGAGATGTGGAGCTGCATGCGAGGGAGGTGTAAATGTTCTCATTTCTGAATCTGCAGCAGAACTGTCTAATTGGATACACAGCATAGCAAAACAAATAAATACCAGAGGAAAAATATTTTCAAGCTTTGTGAAGTAATAACAGGCAGATTGACAGAAGGGCAAAGTCCTGAATTTGTAGCCATTTTTATAAATGCAGGATACATAATGACTCAGAAGAGGAAAATTTAGAGAAGCTTATTAATTCAAGGGGCTGGACATTCAACAAAGTGTTATGCTTTGCAAGGAACAGGCCACAGAGGGCTGAGCATCCAAAATTCATTGGAAAGTTTACAGAAATCAGAATTTCACAAAGGTACAAATATCTCAGACACCTTTTTTCTTTTTTCTGAAGTGGATGGTTGATATAATTCACAATTTTCCTAGACATGAAGATTCTGCAACCTGCCTCATATTGCTGGCACTCAAACTGCTCTATGGGTTAAAAACTGGATGGATGGCTGAGTCCAAAGAGTTGTGGTCAATGGAGTGAAATCCTGTTGGCAGCCAATCACGAGTGGGGTCCCACAGGGCTCAGTACTGGGGCCACTCCTGTTTAACATCTTCATTAATGACCTGGACCAGGGGGTAGAGTGCACCCTTAGTAAGTTTGNACCTCATTGCTCTCTATAACTACCTGAAGGGAGGTTGTAGAGAAGCGGGAATTGGTCTGTTCTCCCTGGTAGAGAGTGATAGGACGAGGGGAAATGAATGGAAACTGCGCCAGGGGAGGTTCAGATTAGATATTAGGAGGAATTTCTTTACTGAAAGGGTTGTCAGCCATTGGCACAGGCTGCCCAGGGAGGGGGTTGAGTCACCGTCCCTGGAGGTGTTTAAGAGATGGCTGGATGTTGTGTTGGGGAGCATCATTTAGTGGGGTGATAGAGCTAGGAAAAAGGCTGGACTCGATGATCTTCAAGGTCTCTTCCAGCTGTAACTGTTCTATGATTCTATGTTATGTAGAAAGGTGTTCATCTGTGAGGCTTGTGCCTGTACATAAGCTGTGCCACAGCCTCTTCCACAAAAGCCGGCTTTTGCCAGTGAACTACCATTGCTGGTCAGCTGCTGAAAGTGGGATAGGAGGAAGAAGAGGGGGAAAATGTAGTGTGGCTGGGGAAAGATTAAGAAGATTATGGTTGACATCCTAATGCCGAGAGAGGGTTGACAATAAGCTGAGGAGCTGGAGGTGGGATGGGCAGAGGTATAGGGCTGGCAGCTACCAAATTTCTTGGTAGTCACGGCCACAGCTGACACTAAGGGCTCCAACTGCCATCCCTGCCAGCAGCAAGGGTTACTGCAGCAGACAGTACCCAAGGCAAGATCTGTTTGGAAACTCCTGATTCCTGTAATATGTATTTCCATTTGATATTTCCAGGCTGCTTTCAGGACAAAGCATTTTTACTGAAAAAGCACCAAAATGCAATAATGAAAAACAAGTACCCTTTGACGGGTTTTGCAGTGCAAGATTTAAACACTATAAGTACCAGAAACTCTACTCACTGAATTTAAATGTAATCCTTCTTTCTCACTTTCGAGGAGTCCTGGGCAACAGGTGGCAAAGTAGTAGGACTCACCCCGGTCTGCAGGCAATGGCAAAGTGTCTGCAGCCCTGTTTGGAGCCCCCCAGGGAGGGTCTGTGAAGATGCTAGATCATCCCAATGTTTTTCCTCTCACATTTTTTTTTTAACTGCTCTGTACCTGGTGCAGGCACAGATACTACTGGAGGCATTATTTGTCTGCAGTATCAAGCTGCTCTGACTCTCCATGTGCTTTTTACCTGGAATCCTGCCTCAGCCTCCACAGCAAATTGCTATAGCTGTGCTGCCAGAGAGGTCAGTGCAGCCAAATGGACAGTAGGTGGATTTGCCTCCATTCATTAGTCAAAACAGGTTTGTAGTAGGGCATACTGATGGCATTGGATTCAACTATTTCACATATGACCCATGAGCTAAATCTTTGGCTCTTCTGCTCTCTCAAAATAGGTAAAATGCTTCCTTCTCTCACCCTAAGATGGTTAATACTGATGGAGTGTTTTGAAATACTACAGATAAGGTGGGATAGAAGTGTCAATTTTATTCACCGATAAAGCTTGTGTCTCACAAATGAACAAATCTGTGATGCTCTCCTTGCCTTCTGGCAACTTTCCAGGGCATGTAGAACCTGATTCTGTCATCCCTGTGGGGTGATAGAGCTGTCAGAGAGGAGTGGCAGAGCTGGCACAGCAAGTATTGTATGGTATGTAGAAGACAAAATGGCTTTTCTCCTTAGTCCTGTGTTAAGTGCTCACTAAATGAGTTTGACTCCACAGACTCAAGGACAGCCAGCTCAGGTTGCTTCCTCCAATACTAATACATAAACAAGTTACTCACTTGTTTTTTTCAGCTGATGTTATTCAGAGACAGCAAAATGCTGCAGAGTATTCATTCTGGTTCAAGTTGTGGAAACAGAGCATGTATAATTACCAATGTGGGTAGCAGTCCATCTTGAAGCCTTACTTACGCCACAGAAGGATATTATCTCATTATATCAGCTTAGCAGTCTTCTTTCCCTGGAATGTGAAATAAGCAAGGCACATAAAGGAATGATGAAACAACTAATTATAAGGGACATTATTTTAAAAACTCCACAGTAGTCAAAATCCATTAATGGAATATTTTACATCATTAAACTACTTCCAAGAAAGTATCTCGGCTTTTTCAGCATAAACATTTCTACATTGAAAATGTAACTTGAACCTAACCCTATGGTTAGCTATTTTTTCAATGAGCATAATATGTGCTTTCATTTATTACAGGGCAAAGATGAGTGAAATTTTTAACTTCATTACATCTATCATCTCAAGTAATTTAGAAGATAGTTCTGCTACAGAGACTCTTCTGGACTAGAATGCTAATAATGACTAATGTCTGGGGAAACAGAAAATAGAGCTGCTAGCAAGGACTTGTTTTAGCACATGTTTTAGGATTTTTATTTGAATTGAAAGTGCTATTCTAACTGAAAGGTAAAATACTTCTGGATCTTTGGAACTTCTTGGGTGCATTTTCAAGTTTACAATACAAACATTCTTTTTGTTTTCCAACTCTCAGTCCTTCAACCCAACTGAACTTCAAGTTGAACTTCATTCTTTCTTTCTTGTTAATCAACTCCAGGAAGAAAGTTTCTGCAAGGCTGAGCTCATCTTTTGTTATATCTGTGAAACATTTTGGTCAGCACTCAGCTGCACGTAGAACTGTACTACCCATCCCCTAAAACTATGAGAGCCAAAGATTCCTGATCTATGGATCAATAACATGTCCAAAGGGAAGAGAGGTTGCTACTGGGGGCAACAGAGGAAGATGTGGACATCTTGTGATTACAAAAAGCACAGCTCATTTAGGAGCAGCTTTGTTCTCCTCATAGCTGCAAGAGTGTGGAAAAAATCCCTTTTCAACCGGATCCTTTCTTGCCAGGTTACTGGTTCATCTTGGGAGAGGAAAAAGGTGAAACATTTTGATGAACCCTTTGCTTCACCTTCCTTGGCAAGAAAAATATCCTAGTAGATCCTATATTTTACACTGTGCTGTTCATATAGACAAACACATTCGGCAGAGTGAAAATGACAGTGTTTAAGCAAGGATATGAGCACAGACACCCATTGCTCCTAGTAGTAACTCAGTGCTGCAAATAGTTGTAATTCACTATCTCCCAACTCCATTTCTTGCACAAAAAATCTCCTTCCATAGCTGTATGTGACAAGTGCCACAGGTGCAGGAGCGAGTAAGACTCATACACTGGTTTTACAGCACTCTTTGAAAGATACAGTATTCCAGAGTAGTCCAGCTGATGGAGCCTGAGATGACCTCCAGGATATCTGACCCATCGGCTTAGAGGCAATGACAGCTGTTGTCAGGGTAGTTCAGTTCCTCCTGTGGCATACAGATCTCATGGCCCAAGCAGAGCTTCCCTGCCATATACACATTTATACATCCCACTGTACAATGAACTTTTGAGACCCAATTTACAGCAGGAAACTCTTGAAAGAGTAGTATCTAGAAACTGAACTAGCTGAAACTGGTAACTGAACTGAACACTCTCCTGGCACCTGGTTACATCAGTGCCCTGGGCTATATATATGTCAGTAGATGGTTAACAAAACCCAGGCCTGGAAACAATGCTGCAGAGAGTGCAGCTTTGTTAATGGGTTTGGTAGCAGGACCAATAAAGTTCATTGTTGAGTTCCCCTACAAATGGCTTCCTTTGTGCTGCAGCTTTTTACGTCAGCTTTTAACTAGACCTACCAGTTGTACTAGCCAGACTGAGGGCATGAGCTTCCCAGAGACTCTGGTTCCCATGAAGTGAAAAGGAGACTTCTGAAACATCCCTAGAATTGCCCTTGGGCTTCTGAAATGGTCCCTTGCCTAGGAAACCTCCGTGTCCTCTCTCCCAGGAAAGGAACAGATGAAAATCAAGGCAGAGTGATTTTTTTTTTTTCCTAAGGCTCAGAGGAAATGTTGGTTTTAAGGTTCATGCAAGAAATAAGCAAACCCACTTGCTACTCACAGTGGGCAGTTGGGTCCTTCTAGCCCTAGCAAGCCAGATCACAAACTCATCTCAATTGTACTTTTGAGGACTTCAGCCCCTGATGGCGCTGCAGATTCACTCACCACATTCAGAGAAGAGCATGGAGCAACAAGGCTGCACCTGCAGAGGGTATACTGAGCTGGGTGCTCACAGGATGCAATTTTGGGATTCAGGTTCAGAGGACAGCAAGCAGATGGCAAAGTTGTAGAGTCACTCCCAACAGGGAACTTTTGAGTGAGAAGCTTTTGTGTATGTGACCACGAACTGTCAAGAGCACGGTTTGAAACTGTTTGACTATGCTGTTCAAAAGTGAACACTTGGAGCTGCCACAAATTACTAGACAGATCCTCTTGATCCAGGAACAGTTAATAGCAGACACTTTCTCAGAGAGGAGGGAGAATCCTGCTCAGAGGCCGAGCTACATCTGCAGGAGGGTGTTGAGGAGGAGCTGCTGCAACATTAAAGGAAGCTACTCCTTGCCTCCAGATCTGGAGCAACGCACAGGGAAGACGGACAAGCATCCACATAGTTACAGCGGCTTCCTACGAGGACAACTGAGCAAAATCCTATTCTGTTTCCTCACTTATTTGGCTTTGTCCTAGTTGGTGCGGAATTTCAGCAGCAGCAGTTTGGCAGGGCCAGGAGAGCGCCGGATCCCTCGGCCGGGGCCGGCGCTGCACTTCCCCTGGCAGCCAGCGGAGGCTGCTGTGGGTCGCCTCCGCCCCCAGTCCCTGCGGGCTCTTGCACGTCCCTCGCGGGCAGGGCTGGCGATTGGAGCCGCCAGAGCGCAAATCCAGCGACCTAGCTTGAAGTGATTGCCCTTGTCAAAGGAAAAGAAAAAAGCGTAGTGCACAAAGTGGCAGCTGCCTTCCTAATGTAAGCCCCTGGGGAAACTCAGACCCTGGGGAGCAGATAGGCGGCAGAGAAGGATTTGGGGGCGATGGCCGAAGCCTTGGTCGCACTGAAGTCACCGACAGCAGGGCAGCTGTGGACAGATCTGCCTGGAACCGCGCAGTTTGCACGGGTTCCCAGGCTGCCGCGAGCACGCCGGTGGAGATACTGAAATTCGGCTGGGTGGCCCTGCCCGGTACCTCGGGGCAATGAAGACGGGGCGGGGGCTCCTCGCAGCCCTCCTGTAACTTGTCCTCGAGTTTGGCTGCGAAAACAAAAGCAAAGCAAACAATTCCCCTCCCCCCAGTCCGAAAATAAAGCTCGGGCAGCACCCGGGCTGGTCGAAAGGGCTCCATTGTCATTTTTAAATGAGATATCTTTGCAACCACTCGCCCCTCCCCGAGTCAGCAGGGAGCCACCCGTATCCCTGGAAGCGAGAGGTAGCGGGGAACAAAAGGCAAACTCCGAAGTGACATTGAAAATAAAAGGGATCTTTGGTTACCCCCAGGGGAAAGGTCGAGGGGGAAAGGTCGTCTTCCCGCCAGCGCACCGAACCCCGGCGGGCATGGGGGAGTGTCCCTGGGCCTTGCTGCCAGCTTCGCGGGGCCCCTGGACCCGGCCCGCGGCCGTGCGCCGTCCGCGCAACCCCGAGGGCGCGGAAGGGTGCGGAGGCCCTGTCCCGCAATGCTCCGAGGGTAGGCTGTAGTTTTCCCAACCCCCCGGCAGGGCAGCGCCGGAGTCAAGGAAGGGCTTCGAGACCAAACCAGGAAATAGTGGGTAACACGCTCCCACCCGCTGCCGAAAAAGGCTGCGGTAAATGAGAGTGCTGGTGCCGGCTCCCGGCCTGGCCCTCCGCTCTGTACCCACAGGCACATGGCGTGTCCGTCGGCTCCGCGTCGAGCCCCACTCGGGAGCCGAGAGTCCCTTTTTCCGGCGCCGGCGCGGCCGCAGGCCTGGTGGCACCGCTGCCCGAACGGGAGCCGCCGTGGGCGCCGCAGGAGCCCCCGGGGAGGGCAAGAGGAGGGCAAGGTAGGGCAGGGCGGCAAGGTTACCCACTTAAAAATTGAGTTCATTCTTGAAACACTTGGAGGCGACAGGGTTGAGGACTCTGAATATACACGTAAATATATAACAATGCATGCCCACTGCCAGAGGTATGCACCCCACACGTATGTGTATGTGTGTGCAGGCATGTGTGTAGGCATATACATACAAAAGCATGTAACTGCTAAGTTATCTAATGTAATATACTGATAACGACATCTAAAAACAGATAAACAGGTCTATCCCGGCAGGACTCTGTAGGAATGTACTGATAAAAATTATTTTCCTATGGTTTTATATCTGTATAATCCATGCCTATATTTTTAACAGTCTCTATAAAACAACTTTGTGCAAATTGTTGTAACCAACTTCCAGAAATCCTCCACAGAAATCTGACTTGGGTGTATCAAAGATGCTTCAGGGAAACGAGAAGTCTTGTGGGTGTACTAACAGCGTTGCAGCCGTGACAGCCCACTGACATTGAGAAAGCCAGATGTCGAGGATATTATATTAACTGCTAATAATAACAGTGCCGGGATGAGGGGGTCAGACAACAGTTCATACTTCGGCACGAGTGCTGCTGCTATCCACCCCAGACTCCCAGGGCACCCATGCCTACAAACAGCCCTTTTCCTCCCGAGTCCCCATGCGGGGCAGCCGCGGCGGGGCGCGGTGGTTCCCCTGGGCCGAGGCGTGCCCCGCAACCTACCGCCCCCGACCTGGCACAGCGGCTCCGAGAGCCCTGCCCTGGCACCTGGTACCTGGCCCCACCCTGGCCCTCTTGTCCGGGACCGGCCCGGCAAAGGAGAAGACGGGAGGGGGTGTCAGAGGATTAGGGCAGGAGGGCTCAGCCGTCCGCCAGGAATTGGGGAAGGAGGGAAAAGAGCTGCGAGGAAGCAACGCTGCCCTCGCAGAGAGCCTTGCAAGTGGGGCCGCCAGGTACTGGTGGCGAAGGGGCCTCCGAGAAACCCCAGATGCGAGATGCTCCACGCCCTGAACAGCTGGAGGAGCAACTGTGCGTGCGCTGCAGAGGGGTGAGGATTTTCGCTTTAGCCTTCGGTGGTTTTGCTTGTTTTCTTAGATTTCCACACCAGGGGAAGATATTTCGACCGGTGTATCGCGGCCTTTCTCCCACCCGAACGAGATAACCAGGGCAGGGGGGCTCTCCCACGGCGGGTAATTGTCCCCGTGAGCCACAGCAAGAGTTTCCCCCCTCTCCGGGACGCTCTGTGTCTAGGGAGCGCTCGCAGGGTGCGCGTCTGGCTAGGGGTCCTGCCTTACACGCCCAAGCATGTGCTTTCCAGGCAGGGAGCGGCGCCCTGTCCGCGGCCGGCAGCGACAGCGACCACAGGCCTGCACTACTCAGTCACTGCGGAAACCTCCGCGCTTCTCTCTCCCTCCCTCCCTCCCGGCGTGGACTTTGGTGTGCTGGGCGCATCTTCCCTTTGGGGAGGGGGACTAGGGAGGCATACACACGAAATGAGTGATGAAGTTTGTCTGAGCTCGCTGAGGGGTGGGTTGAGAGGGGAGAGTTGCAGCAGACTGCCTTGGAGGTGAACCTTTTCCAGTCGCAGGGCTTTGGGAGGATAATTTAAATCCCTCTGTGGATGTGTTAGAGTTGTGTTGATGTCCAGGAGAGAGGAAAAAGTTCTATCCCAGCTCTGGTCTTGTCCCCAGGGCAGATCAGGGCAGGCTGCACAGACGCGGGCAGGGCCGCGGGCGACCCCCGGGGCTCAGAGCAGGGGCGGCAGGTCTGGGCAGGGCAGGGAGTGCTTCATGTGCCTGTGGCTCTGCACTGCGAGACACGCACCCGTGAACGGGCCCACGGGGAGCAGGGAACGCCCCATGCCTTGTGTCAAAAAGTTGCGCCAAGAAAATGTCTCTCTTGTTGTGAAAGAATTTGCCAATGGGTTGCGTGGGACCCTTCCCCTCTCCGATTTCAGGCGCCCCGAGGGTTCCAGCCAACTCGGCCGGCCGCTCACACCTAAGCACGTGCTTAAGCGCTCCGCTGAATCGGGATCGCGGTCCTGCGTGGGCTCCGCTTGCAGAGAAACGGAGCCGAGCCACGGCAGGAGCTGAAAAGGGAGGAAAGCGATTTGGGGCAAGGAGCGGAGTTAAGCGCCAGACCAGACGGAAATGCCACCACCACCACCACCACCTCGCTCCTCTTGGCGGCTGCTGCCAGGCGAAATGGGTGGCAAGGCAGAGCCGTAGCCCTTCAGCGGCTCGGGCTAGCCGAGCATATTTGATTCCCCTTGGGGAGGCACAGCAGCTCGTATAAAAAAGACATTGTTGTCTTTGGAGAGCCCTGTGCGCACTTTCAAAAGCTGATCCTTGAGTTCCCAGCCCCTGCAACCCAGTTGATGAGGAAACGCACTGCGGTCTTGGTGGCACCGTTTCCATTGGGATTGGCACCATTTGATTGACAAAGTCTCCCATTATTCCACCTCTCGAGTGTTATCAAACGGATTGTGTGGGGTCAGGAGCTATTGAAGGGACGCCCATGTAGTCGCATTCTACAAACACGAGGTGAAGACCGTGCCTTTCTCATGAAAATGCTTCCACCAAGCAAAACGCATCTCATCTTCCCTTCTCTTCTCCTTAGCATTTCCTTTTAACTCGAACGTTTTACTAAGCAGCATCACCAGGTAAACGAAGACATCACTAGAGGCAGGCTATGCAGGACCATGTCGGAGCAGCCACCTTCCCCGAGGGCTGCGGGGGACCAACTCTGGCAGGCGAAACTTGGGTGAAGTGTTTGAAAGGAAAGACAGAGCGGACTCCCGGGACAGGACAGAAGCGAGAAAGTTTTCTCGCCACTTGTCCGCAGTTTTACTTACCCTGTTATAGCTCATTTGGAGCAGGAAAGGAGAAGCTGAGGCTAACCTGCTTTCTTTTCACTAGGTCGATCTAGTGGGGCTAAAAAGTACTGTCGGGACCTTGCGGGGTGTACGTGTACCTGTACGCGTGTCGGAGTATTTCTAAATAAGCGATGAGACCCACAAAGAGTTTCATCCCGCTCTCCAGCATAGGGTGAATGAAGAGCTCTTGCATTACCTTCCCTTTACAGGATCCGGCGCAGAGTCAAGGCACAACTCTCTCGGGTTAATCTAATTGAGCAGTGTTTCGGAGGCTATTTGACCTGCGCTCACTCCAGCGAGAGGATAAATCAGCTGGCCCAGCAGCAGACCGTGGTGGGAAGGAAGGGGTCGCTCCGGCGGCGCCCCTGGGAAGGCACAGGGAGGGCTGCGGGGCGCCTCGGCAGCTCCCGTTCCCGCTCCTGCTCCCCGACGCCGGAGCCAGCGCCGAGGCCTCCCCAGCCGTCCCCTCCCTCACTCCCGGTAAAGAAACGGAGATGCTGTTCGTGACCCACAAATTGTGCGGTCACTCGCTGTCTCTGAGTCGAGCCGACTGCAGGGTCATTTTGTTCGATCCTGTGGGATTTTTTTTTTTTTTTTGCCTCCATCCCCCCCCCTTTTTAAGACTAATAGAACAGGCACGGAGCTGATGTGCCTGAGAAATCCGGAGGAAACCAACCAACCAACCACTAAGGCAAGGTCGAGTGTGTGTCTCTGTAGGAACAAAACCAAAGCCCATACTNGGGGGGGGAGAAATATTCCAGGGATCCGGTGAGGCAAAATCTAAAAATCTGGAAAGAAAAGAGGTAAAAGCAACCACCTTTCTAATCCAAAGTCACCCTTCCCTGCCTTTGGTGACCCAGCAGACTCACAACAAGCGCACTTCGGGATATTCAGCCTTGAGGGAGCTGGTGCCGAAAGAAGTAGCTGAGATGATGTGGGAGAGCTGGAGGCTTGATTGAAGGAAAGTTCCCCCGATTATATTTGTGTGGAAAAGCTCACCTCTTGCAGAGCTCTAAAGTGTAATCAAGGCTGAGGCTTACACTTGAAGGATGTTAACTCTCATACGGGAACCTACTTTCTCCTAAACGGTTTCTTGCCTAGTGAATGAGAGCCTCCCAATTGAAGTAAAATGATCCTTATGTACTAATATCAAGCACAGTCACAAAGCGACCGGCTATTTATGCTGCCACTTTAGACAAAGATATTTAGTTATTCCCGGGTAGCAAGTGCACTTTTGCATTTTTAAGCATGAACCAGCCGAACACAAACATATTTACAAGTGCAATTACTAAATAGTTACTTGACACTTCAAAGTCATTGGGTTAACTGTACTTTCACTGTAATTTTCTTAATATTCAGGTATTCGCTATATTAAAATGGGTTTAGCAGGGCCGTAGGCCGGAATGTAAAATGCTCAGGGAAGGTTTCTCTCTTCTGCCTCGAAATACCCCGAAATATAAGCTTTGGGGACATTAGACAACTTGGGAGATTTCTTCAAAGACTCGAGTGACATTAGCTGCTGGCTGCACGTACGTGTGTGGCTGTGAATGGGCTCGCTTTTGTTTTCACACCGGCTCTGAGAACAGATTCGAAAGTGACATAAACTGCAGTTTATCCGAAGCTGCAGAGAATTCATTGGTAAGGTAGTGTAGCAGATGACCTGAGGAGGTCTTCTCCATCCAGCTCCCGTGCTGTATAAATAATCTTAGAAAGCAGCTAGAGGTTCAGGGACCACGAGAGCCTGTGGCAGTCTTTGCCTTTGAGAATAACGAGTGACATTTTGCACTAATGTGTTTTTTCAGCAATCTCTCGCCCCAGGCAATTAAATTACTGCTTGTTTTTGCAAACTTGCATGTTCTGCCTCTCCCTGAGGTAAGAAAAAAAATAATTAAAAAATGGTAGGGGAATGGAACTTATGGGTTTAGGGACAGAAACGATCCTCTCACTGGGGGTCTCGCACTGGGGTTCTTAGCAGACACAGAAACGGTTCCCAGGCTGCTAAATCCTCAGCGCTGTTCAGGCATCAGCCGGCCGGGGCATCTGACAAGGCTGTGTGGGGAGTGCTGAGCGCTGGGAGCGATGGTCCGGAGTGAAACGCCTGCCCTCCGGAGAGCTGCCCTCCCGTTGCCGGGAGGGCTCCTTCCGGACCAAACTTAGTGCAAGCAGAGGGGCACTCGGTCCTTTAGCTCACCGGCATTCAACCCCGTCTCCCCAGCTCTCACAAAGGCTGGACTGACAGCCCTGCCACCCGGGAGCTGATTTTAAATCCTTTCACCCAGTCCAATGGGGGTCTTTTCGCCTTGCTTTCCATTTTCCGCCCACGATATTTCCTCCACCGAGAAAAATAAAATGAGTTGTGCTCACAGGGTATTTCTTTCCCTATCATTCTCGCTCGCTCTCTGTCTTTTTTTTAAGACATTAAAAAAAAAAATCCTGACAAGTAAAACTTAAAGGTGTTTACCTTGTCATCAGCATGTAAGCTAATTATCTTGGGCAAGATGTAGGCTTCTATTGTCTTGTTGCTTTAGTGCCTATGCCCCGCCTCTGGTGGCAGCCTAAAACCTGGCGTCTGGCTAAAACAAACGAAAGGCAGCCCTGAGCCTCCACTCAATCCAATTAAGGCGGACTTCGTCCACTCGGTTACGTGTACATCCAACAAGATCGGCGTTAAGGCAACACCAGAATATTTGGCAAGGAAAAAAAAAAAAAAAAAGATTTGCCCCCCCTTCCTTTTTTTTTTTTTTTTTCCCCAGCCGCCGAATCATGTCGATGAGCCCAAAGCATACGACTCCTTTCTCAGTGTCTGACATCTTGAGTCCTTTGGAGGAAAGCTACAAGAAAGTGGGCATGGAGGGCAGTAACTTGGGGGCTCCCTTGTCAGCCTACAGACAATCTCAGGTTTCTCAGCCGGCCATGCAGCAGCACCCCATGGGCCACAACGGAACAGTGACTGCCGCCTACCATATGACAGCGGCAGGGGTCCCCCAGCTCTCCCATGCTACGATGGGGGGCTACTGCAATGGGAACCTGGGCAACATGAGCGAGCTCCCGCCTTACCAGGACACCATGCGGAACAGCGCTTCGGCGACAGGATGGTACGGCACCAACCCGGACCCTCGCTTCTCCTCAAGTAAGTCAGACCGGGGCTGCGTGGCCGGCGAGGGGTGGCCACGCTACCTGCCCCGCCGCACCGCGGGCAACGGGCGCCGGGGGCTCAGCGCCAGGGCAAAAGTCGATCCCAAATTCCAACCGACACCCACCTCCCTCCGCCCCCTCTAATTCCTCCTCCTGACTGAGGATCGTGTCCTGTCCCTCCACCCCGGCTAGTTTCATGGCAGCCTGCCGGGGTTGCTTTTGCGGGAGGAAGGGGCGGGGATCCCCGCGGTGGCGGGCAGCCTAAGCCCGGGGCTCGCCGTCCAGCGGTACAGGAGCGGCACGGACCCAGGGGACCCGGGAGGGAACCGGCGGTGCCATTGTCCCTGCTCCCATCCCAGCACGGGACAGGCGAGGGGAAAGCCGGAGCTGCGGGAGCTGCGTCCCTTGAGGCGCAGCGGGGAGCGGGCGAGTCCCCCATGACCGGCGCCGCCGCAGCCCCTGCTCCGGCCCCTCTCCCGCCGCGCTGTCACGGCAGGTACTTGCTCGGGTGTCACTCCCCGGGCAAGGCTAGTAGTCCCCTTTATTGAGTGGGGCTGGGCTCGGAGAGTAGGGGATCGCGTTGCCCACCGCTCACCCCGGGGACCTGGGTCGTTGTTTGGGAGTGGGGGCGCCCCGAGGCCCCGGGCAGGTCCAGGCTGCGGGGTTAGGGGCGGCAGGGGCTGCCGTGGCGCGGAGCCCCACTCGGACCGAACCGAGCCGCCTAAAACGTGCCGCCTTCTTCCTTGCAGTCTCCCGCTTCATGGCGCCGTCCTCGGGCATGAACATGGGCGGCATGGGCAGCCTCGGCTCCCTGGGAGACGTGAGCAAGAGCATGGCCCCGCTCCAGAGCACGCCGCGGAGGAAACGGAGGGTCCTTTTTTCGCAGGCCCAGGTCTACGAGCTGGAGAGACGTTTCAAGCAGCAGAAATACCTCTCTGCCCCGGAGAGGGAACATTTAGCCAGCATGATACACCTCACCCCGACTCAGGTCAAAATCTGGTTCCAGAACCACCGCTACAAGATGAAGCGCCAGGCCAAAGACAAGGCTGCGCAGCAGCAGATGCAACAGGAGAACGGCTCTTGCCAGCAGCAGCAGTCTCCCAGAAGGGTGGCGGTGCCAGTGCTTGTAAAGGATGGCAAGCCCTGCCAAGCAGGCTCCAACACACCCACAGCAGCCATCCAGAGCCATCAGCAGCAGGCAGCTACAACGATCACAGTGGCTACCAATGGCAACAGCCTCGGACAGCATCAGAGCCACCAGACAAACAGTGCGGGGCAGTCTCCAGACATGGGACAGCACTCAGCCAGCCCTTCCTCTCTGCAGAGCCAAGTCTCCAGTTTGTCTCACCTAAACTCTTCTACTTCTGACTATGGTACTGCCATGTCTTGCTCCACCTTGCTATACGGTAGGACCTGGTGAAAGGATTAAACAAAGCAAAAGAAAAAAATAAGGAAAAAGAGAAAAAAACAAAACGCGCGCAGATTTTCTCAGTCACACAAATCTCTGTCCTGTCCAAATTACCGGGTGTTTTTCCTTTCTTTTTTTTTTCTATCTTTCTTTCTTTTTTTTTAAAACGCTTCACACACCCCCCACCCCCCCATTTTCCTGAGTGGTTCTCTGAGGATCTCTAAAAGAAAGAGAGACTTTTTTTGTTGTTGTTGTTCAGTTTTATTGATACTCTTGTGATTTTGGGTCTTTTTTTCCTTTCCTTTTTTTTGGTTTGTTTTGTTGTTTGGTGTGGTTTTTTTCCCCCGAATGTCATTGTATGGGGTGTTAAAAAAGAATTCTGACTAATAACCACGGAGCAGTCTACAGAAAGGGGACCATCGCTGGGCATGGTCTGAAGACTTGGATTTCAGATGTACACTTCGCCACCGTCTAGGACTTGCATGTAAATATAGAGATTTTGGGGGATGGGGTGGTTTTCTCAAAAAAACCAAAACGCATTCACGTCACCCAGACACCAGAAGCAGCTTACCCTCTCCCCCGGGCTCCGCTCCCAGCCCCGTGCCAGGCCAGCGGATGGAGACGTGGAGTCATCAAAGGCTTGGCTTTTATTTTCCTCCTTATGTTTGATGTGAACCTGTAGCTGTATAATGCTGTCAGAAGTTGGACTAAACCCATAGTTTTTAGTAGCCTGTATATTTTGTTGTAAAAAGAAAAAGAAAAAAAAATTACAATCAACCAAACCAACCCCACGTTTTTTATGGACACTGATCTCCCCCTCGTAAATCCTCTGGCAATTTGTTATTTGCGCACGCCGCCTTTTCCTGTTGTAACTTATGTAGATATTTGGCTTAAATATAGTTCCTAAGAAGCTTCTAATAAATTATACACATTATGAATTTTTTTTTTTAATTTCCCTTTGGTTCCCTCTCCCAACCCTCCCTTCCCTGCACCTTTTTTTTTTTTTTTTTCCCCTTGATGGAAAACAACCCGGGAAGCTGCCAACCCCTGAAAGGCCCATGACCCTCCTAGGGCCCGGACCCACTGCCCGGAGCGCAGCTGCCTCAGGGAGTTAACGGGATACAGGATCAGTCCTCAGTGTGCAAAAGTGACAAGCAAACGCGTGGGATTCACAAACTCAAGAGCGAAGGGATCGAGTCCAAATTCATTAGCCCGATTATTGGGTGGCCGAGGGGCGCCTCAGAGACTTCTAGCTAGAGAAAGCAAAATATTCTGGGAGTAGAAGTTTAAATGCCAAAGGCACGGAGGAGAAAGAAGGTAGAAGTCTTACACCACTAGAAACAAATTAACGAAGGATCTGCTGACAGTACAGAACATACAGCTGATTTAAGGAGCATCCAGTTTGAATATCTTGTTAAAATAATAATAATAATTTCTACCAGGTTTTCCTATGTACTTGTATCTTAAGGGAAATACAGTCACCTTATTTATAATCAAAATAAAAAGATAGTTTATTGTGTACAACAAGTAGTTTGAATTAACTTTTATTATCAGGCTATATTTAATTTTCTACAGGTCCCCACCCCGCAAGCACACCATAAGCACAGGACACGCATTTTCTCCCATACACGTCCACCCGGTTACCCCGGCGAGAGCTTAGCTGCAGGCTGCACCTCAGTGTAATGCGGATTGATTTCGTTTGGGTTTTGTTTCTCTTTTTTACTGTGTGTGTAGCAATTTAGGAAGCTTGTAAAGAAGGAGATAAGCAGAAAGTACATGTGCGCATGTGTGTGCGCTATGAGTGCGGGGTACGCGGGGAGCGCGGGGAGGAAGTGCGGGAAGCGCGAGGATGCGCGGGATGCGCGCCTGGCTGATACACCGAGGAGCGGTTGGTAGGAAGATAAATATTATTGCATAAGGCAAGGCAGTTAGCTATTAACTTTACTGTAAATATATAAGACATATCAAGTTAAGCAGCTCGTATGAGCAAGCCTGAAATATATGTAATTAGGTACTTTTCGGGTCCCAAAGATGCCTTCTGTGAGTGTAACAAAATAAGAAGTCCCCCATCCTAGAAGAGTTCATAACGTGTTTTCCTTTTCCTTTGCATCTGCTACTCGGCTTCGTTTTGGGTTTTTTTTTTGTTTGTTTGTTTATTGTGTTCTCCATATCCCCCCAGTTAAACCACGGAAGAGAATCGCAGTCATTGAAAGACCTCTAATCACAGAGGTACTATGAAGGGCTCATATTTTTGAAGAGAAAGCAAGCAGCTTGCCCGGGATGGAAACAACCCAAACTCCAGTTTAAGTAGCAGCTTTCGAAAGCTCCAGTCTTTTATTTATACAAGATAGCTGGCGTTACTGGGACACCAAGTGCTAGTCTGGATGGAGAAACAGGGAAATAGACAGAAGGAGGAAAAAAAAAAAAAAGATTATCGGATTCTTTCTGCCCCCTCCCCCTCCTTATTTCTAACTGGAGAACATCACGTGTGTCAACAGGAATTTCGAGACCTTTCATTCGTTATATTATGTCCTGGTTTATACAGCACATTCTCAACTAACCCGAAGAATATTCTTTTTTTTTAATTTTATTTCTTTCTCAATACAGAATATTAGTTTCAGATTTATAACATCATGTCAAGCTAGGGCGTAACTGGGTAACGGGGGGAGAGGAGGAGGTGTGTCTGGAGTTTAGTGCTGTTATTTCTGCTAAAAGAAGAAGGTGTTGGGAACTCCTGGTCCGTGGCACTATGCTACTAGCTCCTGCAAAGGGAGCGAGAGCAAGAGTTAGCCCAATGGATTTTTAAAATTAGGGTTAGTTTCTCCCGGAGTTAATATAAAAGATGTAGGGGAAAGTACTGCGGTAAAATCGACATTTCCCCTTCAGCTGTAATTAATCTTTGCATCCTTTCAAACACAAAAACGTTCAGCAGTTAGGAGCACTGAAAGTAATTAATAGAGACGAGAAATATTATCCCCCCCTCCAAATACTGGAGTTAGCATGTTCGATACAGATCCATCCACCGACATTTCATTATAGTCTTCAGGAGAAACAAACGAATTTTATTGTGTCTCGACAACCTCATAAACACATATTTGGTGGTGGGTGTAATTACTGTAATGGATTATTATGTACACTGACTTATCTTTCTTAAACTAGATTTAGTTTCGATTAAATAAACTCGTTTCCACTTTGTCTGATGTCGGCTTAGTTTAAAGTCTGTTTACTTGTTCCACAGAAAGGTGAATTCATCTCTTTATTAAGCACTAGAGACCGAGCAAACACAGTTCAAACTGTATTTACATATCAATCAGGAGAAATGCAAACAAACTGCTCTTAAACAATTTTATAGAGGTTTTTATGGCATCGTTTTATTGCCTTTTATTATAAAATTCTTTGTGTAAACCAGTTATGCCTTTATTGGGATGAAGATATGGGAGGGGGATTAAATACATTTTAATCTCCAGAATCCCTCGAGAACACTCACGAGAACTTAGTCCCTGTGTAGGTTTTCTAAATTAACACATGTGCCTCTGTCTGAACTCCTGCTTCTTCCAACACGGTGATTTTTCAGTCTCCCGGTAATCAATGCAGAACTTTGATAATGGGATGGCGGGGGGCAGCATGATTCAAATCTGAAATGATGGAAGAAATGCGCGTTTCCCGATATAAATATGAAGGAGCTCCTTTATCGACGTGGGACCGTGGGCACCCCGTACTTTGAGACGTATAAAGGGATCTGATGAAGAATGGCTATTCTCTTCCACTCCCCCGCTTCTTGGCACTGTCTGTAAATGTAGGAGAACCGCGGAGGGCATTTTTTCTTGCTGTAAACAGGAGTTCATGCTTGAGTGCTATGAAGTGTGCATGTAGTGACACAGCAGGCTGTAGAAAAAACAACAACAACAAAACCAACACCCAACCGCAAAACAAAACAAAAACACCCCCCAAAAGACAAATAAACCCCACCTCCCCCCCCAAAAAAAGGAAAACAAAAAAAACCTCCAAACACAAAACTCAACAAAATCCCATCACCACCTCTACCACCTCCACAACAACTGCAACGGCAGCAAAAGGTTTCTTCGTATTTGCAGTTTCAAGACAGATTGTGGGGTGGTTTGGGTTTTGTTGTTGTTGTTTCACAGCAGCCTGTCAGCAGCAAGGATGCTGGGAAGGGAAGGCTCAGAGAGAGCTGCGATGCTGGCCTGCCCCGGGAGCGGGCTAACGGGGCAGCGCCGGGCTGTTGCCATACCTACGGGGGAGAAAAAACGATGGGAGCTGATTTAAAAGTATATTGCCTGCATCTAGGTTCAAAAGGCAGCGCAGGACTCTAACATAGTGTTGCTCAAAGTGCAAATCCCAAACAATGTAATCTGAGACAGAGCNCGGGGGGGGGGGGGGGGGGGCGAAGAAAAAAGTATTTGGGGAGTTTTTTGGCGGAGCGCAGGTAGAGGAGCCTCGCTGGGAAGGCAGCCCCTGTCCGACTTGTCGTGACGGCTGCTTTTACAAAGGGGATCTAGAGGTAAAGACTGAGTGACTTCAGAAGAATTTCAGTCCTTTCATGGCCTTGTCGGGAGCAAAGCCGAGAAATACTTTTTTTTCTGTCTGACCCGCTGTTCCTCTCATGATCCCCTTCAGGAGGGAAAAAAATGCTCCAAACCCTAAGTAAATGTTAATACTGTTTATATGTTTCAAATGTGTACAGAGGTCTGACCCAGTCCGGCTGTTCCTATGAGGCAGAGAGATTACCGTCTCTGGCAAAGTGGTGAATAATATGAAATGACTTCTTTTTTTTTTTCCCCCCTCCCTGGCGACAAGTACATTAGGGAGCAGGTAAGGTCAAAGTTTTCTATATCCTACGTCTTTCTCTCGAAGGCTTCTGGTCAGCTATATAAATAAGATGGTGAATAAGAGATATTGATGTTAAAAAAAATAGTTTTTATGCTTTAAAAAACATATTATGCAGAAAGTTTACTGGGAAACCTAGAGATGGACGTTAACTATGAAGTTTAATCTTCGGTGTAAAGGTTTTTGTTAGGGAGAGGGCTAAGAGGGATATCGGTATTTATTTAGGTTTTTTTACAATGACACAGACATTAAAAAGCAAAAACATTTGCAAATGGCCGAATTCATTACCTGTGAAAGACCGTATGAATCCACTGTCCTGAGCTGGCGTATAAAAACGGAAAAAACTTTAAAAGACATATTCTAAAATTATTTACCAAGAGACTAACGATACTTGGGTCCGGTTTTACTGGCTAGCTCCATATCTCATGCTAACAACTAAATCTGAATAAGCTGGCTACTGTTTTCTGAGATGCATTTCTATTCGTCAAATACAGCTGGACTTTCCGCGTAATTTTAAACTAGTCTGTAGCTTGTTCTTCTTTAGCAGGTGAATTTACATAGCTGATTTTAATGAACATATACTACTTACTGAATTAATTGAGAACTCTCCATATCTCTCTCAGTAGCGCTTCGTCGATACAGGGGCCCCTAAAAGTGTACAGGAAAAGAATAAAGCACATGTACACATGAGATCAGAGATTTTGTAAGGGCTTTGTTTGTTTGGGTTTGTGTTTAGTTTGTGTGGTTTGTTTTTTTTAAAGAAAAAGGGTAGTTGCAATGCTTAGAAAACTAAGCAAGGTGTGAGATCTTCACTTTCATCTGTTGTGAATTTCAACAGAGTCCTTCTCGATCAAGTAGATTTGGGCAAGTGATAACGTACTAGACAGTGACAAACTTACACACACCTGGAATCTTGGAGGGAACAGACTTTTTTGCTTCATATCAAAGGTGTTGCTGAAGTGGTTGAGTTCATTTCAGTGTGTTACTGACCTAATAATGTGACTGTAGGACACGGTTCTTTCGGAGTTTTTCTTTTGTTCCTTAAACTTGTTGTTTTCGGTGTTGCTGTTTCTCAGAGAAGCTCTTAAAAATATTACCTTTTTCTTGAGCACCTTCTTGGTCTCGGCTTTTGCACTTAACCTGCGCATTACTTCAGAAAGACACTGTTGCTGCTGCGAAATGGAGTGTGTCTCTCTCTGCATTAGCTCACCGCAGAGGAAGAAAAGCAAGTGGCTGACCGATGAGGAGTGTTAGGTCCACATATGCGCGTCTATATATGAATTGTACCTATGGATGTGTGCATCTAATGATATATGTATGAGTTAATGTGCCCAGCACTAACTGTGGGGTCTGGGGAACAGAGGCGCGCAGGAAAGGGCACTGTCAGCCGGCCTGTGCCTCCGCTCCGCTTCTTATTTTTACACCAAGTAGGTCCTCCCGCGACTTTCCGCCTTTGCCTAACCGAGGCTGCCCCGGCGAGAGCCGTACGGGTGGCAGGGGCCAGCCCCGCAGCGCAGCCCCGCCGGCCTCCCGGCGAGCCGCGCACCGACCCCAGCGCGTCAGCTGCGCTTCCCCTCGGTCCCCGTCGCCTACGAAAAAAAAACAACCCAGGCATGGCCAAAGTTGTCGCCGGTGGTCAGGTCGAGGTTTTCTGTCGAGGGGAACGGGCCTGATCCTGCCCTTCGCAGCGGGCTCTGCGGCCGCGGGGTCCCTCGCAGGCAGAGGACAGGCTCTCCCGCAGCCCCGGGCTTTTGCCTAGCAGAGTTCCCCCCATGGGCTACAGGCGACCGAGGGCAGTCCTTGCCTCGCTCTTTATTTTTTAAATGCCAGCTAAGGCAGCCTCTGCCTGCGCTGCCAGGCTGCAGGTGCTCCCGAGCAGATCCAGCTGTGCGCTCCCACCGCCTCTCGCGTCCTTGGCACACGGGGCGATGCCCAGGCGGGAGGGCTGCAAGCGCCGGGCCAGGAACCCCCTTTGACATTCGTCCAAAAGTTGCTCCCAAACCCCCTGACAAGGTGTTTACCGATTATGGCGCCTTGCCATAGCTAGGGCGAGTGGCATGGGACTCGGGGACCTGGTTCTGTCCTGTCACTGCAACACACACCACTCTTGCCTAGCGGGGTAATGGCAGGGAAGTGTGTGGCACCTCCGCGGTAACCCAAAAAAAAGATCGAGGACGGGGATGCGGCTGGATGAATTTGTGTCTTCGCAAAGGTACTGTGCAAGTGCGGGGAAGAACGAAGGACAGGTCCCAGCCACTGTCAGAGGTTTCCTGTGCAGCCACTTTCGAGGGGTTTTGCTGGGTGGTAACGGGCCACCTCTCCCCTCACCTTCCCCGGGGGGAACGGCGGCCCCGACCCTGGCGGCTCCCCGCCAGGCCGGCCTGGCAGTGGGGGCTACCCGCGCTCTGCCAGGCAAGCAGGACTGGGCACCCCCTTCCCAGATCGGGTTTCCTTTGGTTGGTTTATGTGGGGGGAAAGTAACCCCCAAGGAAGCGCCCGAGAAAGTTTGAGCATTCTCGCCCCAAGGAGCGGCGGGACTGTGGGGGTGGGAATGGGGCAGCCCGGGCTGGGCGTGCGGGGCCGGGGCTGCCCCGTGCGGGGGGCGAAGCGGAGGAATCCCGCTTCCTGCCGCTGATTTTTTTCCTCTTTCTCGGTCGCGGGGAGCTGCCAGCTTTCTGCCCCTTGCAGATCCCCCTTTTCTCTTCTCGCTTTTTAATTACCCTTCTGAATGTGAATGGATTGTTCTTTGGAAGATATGACAGGGTTTAAAGCTCTCATTACATATCAATAGACGGAACCTTTGCATGGAGGTTGTCCTCATTCTTCAGTGTGTGAGCACTAGCTGTTGCTCTCGGTGTCTGGCTTTTCCACGAACACACATACATATCCAGACTGCTTATCTTTAAACAGTGTCTCACGAAGCAGAACTTGGACGTGTGAGCCGTGCTGCCCCGTGGGGCTCGGAAGGGTTCTGCTGGATGGTGTATTCTTGCCTGGTGTCAAGGGGAAGATGTGCGTGGCGGTGGCGGGCGCTGGGATGCGCGATCCTGGTGTGACAGTGACAGGAGCTAGGCGCTGGGGCTGCGCTGCCGTGGGGAGGGCAGGAGGGGTCTTGCCGTGGAAGCCCGAGCACCGTGTGGGCTGTGCACCGTGTAGACTCCACGGTAGTGGCTGAAGGTGTGTGTACTGGGGATGGCGGTGGAATGTGTAAATGTGTGTGTGTGTGTGTGTAGCGGGGAAGGGGCGTTTGTGTGTCAGTGCATCGCCCCTCCACAATGGTAGCGTAATTATCTAGCTGAAACATTCACAAATGGCAAAAAGTTGCAAAATAGATCGACCTCCCTGAGATGAGAAGGAGCCAGTTTCAGAGCTCTGCAACCATCATGCTTTTTTCAATACATTTTAAACAAGAGGATCTAGCAAGTGATTCCGATTCAATACACATAATCAGTTTGGAAGTCCTATTTCCATTTGAAAACATGCCTATTTGCAATCATGAGGGCCGGACAAGCTGGAAGATACAGGACGCATTCAGAGTAGGTGGTAGGTGAGAGAATCTACACACGGGCACCAAATATTTTCTTCCCGCTGCAGATCTTCTATACGATGTCTTAATCATGATGTATTTTTAATCTAATATTGTCTTTGAAAAATATGAGTTAATTGATTTAGAAAGCAAGGTTTTGACCAATAGCAAAACTCCTTGTTGATGAAACAAACAAACAAAACCCAACAACAACAAATCCCCCAACAAACAAACAAACAGAAACCACAAGAAAAGAATGGTGATTGGGAAACAATCGTCCTATCAGTCTCTTAGGGTTAACAGTCACGAATTTAATCACGAATACACCGCGTAAAAGATTCCCTAGAAAATGATAACTTGTTATTTAAAGTAAGGCTCGGAGGAAGGACAGTTGCATGGGGCTATGAAGAGGACCTAGCTCCTGCAGAGCTCGGAGCTCGGCAGCGAAACCAGTCGTGCCCTGGAGAAGCCCCATCCTGCTCAACCCGCTTATGGCCGCTGCAGTAAACCGGGGCTCTGTGTAGTCCTGTCTCCCGAGAGCCATGTCTCAGTCTCATCCTGATAAGACGGTGGAGGAAAAGACGCACAAAAGCCAAGCCAAACCTCANCGCAGCAACCCCTCGCAGCACTGCACGTCCCTTCCTCTGCTTGCTCTAGAGCGTTTTTCTTATTCCTCAAGTGCCCGAAGCCAAGAGAAAGCCAGGAGGCCTACGCGTCCTCCATCGTAATCATCCTGCAGGAGAGGAGCGGGAAGGGAAGTTGAGGCTCGCCTACGGGTAACCAACAGCAAAATAAAGGTTCTCCCAACACTGCACATAGCACATTAATTGGCATTTCCGATTTCCCTCATTTACTTGTTTATGTGACTGTGCGCGCCACTGACAGTGCACTGTGGCTGCCGGCAGAGTCCCAGCCTCGGACCCAGCCCTCCGCCCCGGTTTGCTGCTTGGATTTTGAAAGCAGACACTTGCTTCTTGCAGCTAAATACCATGGACCGTCCCAGTTACAGCAGCCCTGTTTTTACCGGCTCCCACCCTCCGCTACACTGTTGTTATTCTATTCCACTTCAAAGGGCCAAATCAGCTCTCCGGAAGGGGAGGAGGAAGTAAATAAATAACTATTTGAATAAATAAGGCAATGTCATAGAAAGCGGAATTAGCCCTATAAGAGGTACAAACTATTACTACTAAGAACCCGCACGCAGACCGACGAGGATGACAGGTGGGTTTGTGCAGAGCCCCGGCACCGTCCGGTGGTAGTGTGTGGGGGTTCCTCCCGGGGACCATTCCATGGTGCTGCGGGACTGGTTCTCCCCGCTCGCTGACTCCGCGGGAGGGGCAGCTCTGGGCAGAGATCTGGGTCCCCGCTGCTTCCCCAGCCCCTTTTCCCTGTGGCTCGTAGTGTCTTCCCTCCCATGGAAGTCGCCCTTTCCTCAACAAGAAAGAACGATCAGGGAGACTCCTTTCCGTTGGGATTTCTACCTTGCTTCCCCCAGGCCGCCAAGGAAGGACCCCGCACTCCCCCTTCTGCGCCAGCTAATTAGGTCTAAGCCCTAATTAGACTCGGGCCAGACGGCCCAGCAAGGGGCCGGGTGCAGGAGGCCCCGAAAGGCTTTGAAGCGTTTCCTCCTCGGCCCGAGGTACCATAATGACAAACCTGTTCTGTCAAACCCACGCCCCCCAGGGAAAAAAGTGGCCACTGGTTTCTCGCGGGAGCCTTCCCACGTCCAACCGGGCGCCGGGGACACGAGCTTCTCCAGGCTGGCTTCACACCCATGAAACAAATTTGGGAGGCAAGAAGGGGGAGATGGGGCGACTGGGCACTTTTTAGACAGAAGTAGGGAAGAGTCCTTCCAAGCCAGTGGGAGAGGGGATGAGGGCTCCCGACCCGCTGGTGTCCCGAGGCAGCCCGCACAGCTCGATGGGACATGATGCACTTCCCGTGCCGAAGGAGGGTTTNGACGGGGAAAGCAATAAGAAAGGGCACCTATTCCACTTAGGAAAAGTTATTCCCCAGTCCAGATACCAACGGTTTTATTCACCCAAGTTGTCCCACTGGAATCTACGCCTTAATCACGGGGAGAAAGGAGCAGGTTTTGGCTCCACATGTTCTCCTCTTCTCAGGCTGTGTCGATTCGTTGGTTATTCACCCAGCTGGATCATGCCAAATTTTTCATTACTTGGGAGAAACATTCCAGGGCTCCTAGCAGAACAGGGAAACCATTCTGATCCTATTTCCTTATTACATAATTTCTGAAGAACAGTCTATTTCTTTTTTAGTATTATTACTATTATTATTATCCTTTTTTGTGGGTGGGTCACCAAGATACGGAGTCACCTCTTGTCGGGGGTCAAATCTTTACCTACATCGGTAACGCAGTCCCGAACCAGAAACAGCCATATCATCCCTAGAAGCTACATCTGTTCTCCCAAAGAGACTCAAGTTCTCCCTGTCACTTAAGAACATACATCCACCCCACACCCTCCCGCCTCACTTCGGCTCCCTCGATATACGTTGCACTCTAAGAAAACTCTCAGTCCATCAACAAGTGACTTGTTTATTTTATTATCTGTTATTTTCAAGGGAGAAATGGAAGCTCTGATCCCACAGCTGTTAGCTAGACAAGATTACCGCTTAACCCAACCGACGCCTGGCAAGTGGGAGACTGCAGGACTGCGACCTCATTGCCTTACACTACTGGGCTGCATACCCAGAGCCTTCCCCGGGCCAAAGGAATAGGCAGATATTTTGCGAACAAAAGTCACCGAAAAATAGTGTGTGTACCCCCCATATTGACGTAGATCTTCTGCAAGAGCAGGATGTGTGTGTTGTGTGCGTACATGTGCGTTCACATAGGAGTGGAGTCGTGTAGAAAAGTGGTAACTTAAGTTTTAGTCTGAATTATTCAAATGTACGATAGAGAGCCTCACTAAATCAGGGTAAGGTTTGCTGAGAGATAGAGGAAATTCAGTATACAGCGAGTTAGGGACACACCCACCCACTCCCCCCTTCCAAAAAGGGCGCTGATCTCATTATAAATGAAACTTAGAAGAGGAAAGTATACTTGAAAAGGCTATTTCTGTATATTGTTTGCCAATGCTCAGCCAGAGGTTTTTTTCCTCTTTATTTAGATATTCGTTTAATTTAAATATTCATTTCTGGACAAACTGATCAAACTACCGATGGGATGGAGATATTTCAAGGCACTGTGACAAAATACTGACCACTGTTCTAGGTCTCTGCACGAGTTTTTAAGTGAGGGATCCTGAAAATAATAAAGTGAAACGGTGTCTGTCTAAGTGAATAACAAAAAAGAATTCTGTTGCTAATATTTCAAAGAACAAAGGGATGGATCATTCTTTGGCTTAATGAATACAGACTAAATACTAAAGCATCTTTAGGAATGAAAAAGAGCTGACGATTGATTTTATTAAATATTTCACATACAGAAAAACCCTATACCTTTTATAGGTACTTGTCCTTAACCTTTAAAAAGCAACGGCTGTAAATACAAGATCCGTACTTTCTCTAATAGATTTTACTAGGAGCTGGTGACAGAGAACTGATTTCTTTTCTATTAGGCTTTAGTACATCTTTGTTGAAGGCCTGCAGAATGACCAGGGATTAGATTTGCATCTCTTAGACTCCCTGTGTGGTCTTTGTAAGAAGCTTGTAACTGTTAAAAATGACTTGTTAGGAAGCGTGTGGGCTCTCATCTCTTTGCTTTTGACAGAATGATTGTGAAATTCAGATTGTTCTTACAGGCTTTAGCCTACAGATTCCACCTGAACCTTAAGCAATTAGAGCCTAATCTCAGTGCAATCATATTTGAATTAGGATTTGTTGCACTTTGTTTACTTCAATTAAAAAGCTATGGACTATTTCGGACTAGTTTTTAAGTGATATTCTCGAGGCATTAGAGAATTTTTCATATCCTGAACGTTACCCTCACTGCCCCATGGCTCGGCTGATTAGAGTGCAAAGCACTTTGTCGGATTCCACGGCCGAAACTGAAAAGGAAACAGCAGGAAAGTAAAAACAGGCTGAAATTCCTGGCGCTGCGGAGAGGAGAAGACGTCTGCTGCATCCCCTTCTTTCTGGAGCCGGCAGGAGCTGCAGCGTGCCTCAGGGCAGGCTCCCCTCTGCTTACCAGCGGGCAGATCTCGGGGATCGAGCCGGGGCTTCGTCGATGTTCAAGCGATTGCGGCGGTGACTGATGGCGTTCGGGGAAGCCTGAGGTCGGTTCGTTCCCAAGGTGAGGCTCCGGCTGCTCATCTCCACGCTTGGACTGGGCAGCCGAAACACACTGCTCCCGTAACACAGCCTCCAAAAAACCCTCCAAGAACACAACACCTAGCCACGCCACCTGCCTGCAGTTGTCCGATGTGTTTACATTTGAGATATAAAATGCTGAAAAGGGAAAAAGAGATACTCGGAAGGGTTCCTTTCTTGCTCCGATGACAAGTTTCTATTTGTGTTCAGGTTTCACATGGCCAACCTAAGAAGGATGATTTTACTACTGACATTCACATAATTACGGTTTTCAAGTGCCATCTTCTCATAGATCAGAACAATTTTCTTTAAACTAAACAACTTAAATTTTTCTTTCTTTCTTCTTATTTTTCTTCCCTATCATCAGGGATTTTCAGAAGTCTTTGTGAATCAAACCCAGAACTTTCCAAAACACTTAAAAATTTGGAGTCATTCTGTTCAAAATTCAGGGACATTTTTTTTATCTCCTTATAAGAGACATTTGTTATCATTATCCTGTGTTAAGATGGTTTGGGTTAGATTCTATTCCCACTGAAGTTACAATGCAAGACCTCCTCCAGCTCTCAGCAGAACAGGATCAAGCTCTTCCATGCTAATAGAGGCTTAATAGCATCAGCACATGCCCAACTACTACCATTATAACCTTGACCTACTCAGGTGCAATGATACTACTCCTCCTAAAGTTGTCCTGCATTTCCTTGGTGACAGCAAACAGCTCTTTATCATCTCTCACAACCCACAATAAGCCACAGGCAGTAATACCAATAACCCGTTGCTCTTTTGTGATTCTTTACCCTCAGAAGTTTACTCTAAAAATAATAACAGTAAAAAATAACAATACTGTCTGCATCTTTTAGCCCTATCAGCCTATACTGCTCAGAATGTTTCAGCCCCATGGTGACAGCTAAAGTAAAAAGTCACGTTTTAAAAGTGAGTTAGTTACCCTCTGAGCAGTCTCTGTCCTGATGCTGAGTGCGGAACTAAGCACTGGAGTGGAATATCAAGAGCTCCTGTGTGTATCCTGCTCCACAACTTTGCTGCTAGGCTTGCTCCATTTGACCTGAAAGCTGCTTTACAGTGAGTGTTGGAGTAGTTGAGAACTACCACTTTGAAAACTTTGTTTCAGTGCTGTAAGAGGGATACAAACTAGGGTTTTTTTCTTTTTTCCTTTTTTCCCCCCCCCTTCCCCAGAAATGACAACTTTGCAACAGTCTTGCAGAATTATTTTTAAACCTCACATTTTCACTCCTTCCTTAGACCTGCCATGATTTACAGATTGTCTTTTCCTTTCAGTTCATACTCACAAATGTAAGTTTCCGTTATGAACTTGAGATTTACCAAGATACATCTGTATTTCTGCAAAATAAAGTGCTCTTCAGACCTTTCCTATAATGTGGTGATACATTCACCAAATAATTGTTGCTCTAAGAAAATAAAATAGTAAAACTCAAGGATACTCTCTGGAGAATGTAAGATGCACTGAATCAACTGATTTTAATGTTAAGAAAATTATTCTTGTTAAAATTATATTATGCAGGTAAATACATTATGTTTTTGCAATCTGAAAGAATGGGCAGTTCTTCTTGCCTTGAAAGGCTGTTTTACAGATGAAAGCAACTCAGTCCACAACTTAATCTATTTTAAATCAGACTTGAACACGGCTGAATGAGTTATTGAATGTCAAGATTTTTAGGGATACCAGTCCAAGAGTGACCCAGTATCTGTGCTACCCCTCCTCTTCCCCTGCTTGCAGTGCCTGTGACTGTGTGTATATGGAATAGTCACAGAAAAGAGAAGGCAGAAACAGCTGAACCAAAGGTAAAAATACAGCAAAGGTTCTACTTCAACAAAAGAAACTGAAATGAACAGTACTGTTCTTGCTTGAGACAGAACCAAGGACTAGAAAGGCATTACACAAGAGACTAAAGTTAGCAAGTAGAATTTATACTTTTCTCAAAATACTGTTAAATCCATGCATGTACTGAAAAATGCTTATAGGCAAGGAAATACCAGAGTGAAGCAAGAATTTTCTTGTGGCAATATCTCATGCAAGATTAGGATAATGACAGATGCTGCCATAAGAAAAAAGAGTAGGCATGAAGAAACAAGACAGAGCAATGCTAAGATGTGCAAAGCTCCACAAAACCACTGTGGAAGGTAAGACCAATAATCCTATTCTCCAAAGACTCCTTATCCAGTCCTTACCAGATAAAGGAGGTAGCTGATAAAACTGTATGCAAATGAGCTTAGTTTACAGCATATTTGGATGATTTTGGCAGTCCATTGTCATTGAGAAAGGACAGGTTTTCCACCACAGTAATGCAGAAAATTTATGTGCTAAAACAGAGGAGGGAGCAAAGGAGTCATGAGTGGTTAGTCTCTGAATTATGCTAAGAGGGATATCATCATGCTGTTTTGATAAGAAAAGTGAAATACAACCTACAACCAATAGCTTCCCAGGTTGCAGAGAAGGTCTTTCTAACTAAAGAAAGGGTGGACCTAGTGTCATCAAAATCAGATCTTTAGAAAAGTTTGAGATAGGGCTTCAAAACATCTAGAAATGGTCCTCTTTTTGCTTATGCTGAGGTTAATAGAAAAACTGTATTGGTTTCTGAAGAAGCATCTGCTTTACTCTTCTAGTGAGTATTTTAGGGAAGCTCAGTGGTGAGAACACATTTGACTGCTGCAGAAGTCATTCACAGAAAACCTTAAAAAAATTGCTCATAGAACAACACGGGGTTTAACAAATTTGTTTTGTGTAAGTCTGAAGAACTCAGTGGCAAAAGCATTTTGGCATTTTTTCTTGTTTCTCTTATCCCAGATCTCAAGACTGCTTCACAAGACATAAACTGCAGAGCAATCGTGTTCTCCAGCAACACAAGTGATGGAAACACAGTGTTTGTGATCACTGACTTTCCAATATGCAACTTTTATTATTGATTATTTTAAGCTAATATGCCCAGAGCAATGAAATTAGTCTGTTTTCCCACATTTCTGAGCAGAAAAAATATGCCTTGATCACAACCTGAATTTTAGCAAGTAGTGTGAAAGGTAGGTGCTTCTATAGAGGACAATAGGTTTTAAAAATATTTTTACAGCCACATTCCTTTTGGGTGTCTTGTCTCACCCAAGCAAACCTAGTTCAAAACAGTTAGAAAAATGAGTGATTTATCCAGATTCCTTTGCAAAAAAGAACTTGCACTGTAATGCACTCATTAGTTACAAAGCTTGGAGGACTAACGAAAGGAAGATGGTGTATTGTGGTAGTTCTCTGCCTAGACTCCTTCCTTGGCTGAAGTGAAGAAAACTTCTGCCACTCATTTCCAATAATGAGCTGTGGCAGTAAAACCCAGGCTCTTACTATGGGGTAAGGCCCATGGGGATGCATGAGGATATTACATCTTAGACAAAAATCCTGATACTACTGCAAGTACAGGAAAGAAATGGGGGTGGTGGTGTGAGTATTCAAAACTTTACAGATACTAGAACACTGTTCATACAGCGGCAAGGCTTAGAGAAAATGTAATACAGAAAAGGCAAAGTCAAATCAGCCCAGTAGCTCATATAACTCAGTACCCTTTCCTCTGACAACAGTACTACCTATTGCTTGTAAAACAAAAAGCTCGAAGTGGATGAGTACGTAAGAGTTGTCTCAGAAGACAGCTTTCTGAATCATGTCTGGTAGCTTTCTGAACTTCATTACTCTTGTACTTTCCCAGAGATACATTGTGGCAATGAATTACATCACTAATCTATGACATAACTCACATTTTGTTCAAGCTCCGTCCTCTCCTCATCTCTTGAATAGCAGACTTCATAGGGCAACTTGGTTTGTGGAGCTATATTAAAGTTAGGATTGCCTTTCTCACAGTCCTTTGTACCTTGGAATCACTTCCACTATGATCTTCCCATGCATTTTCTAATGCAACCATTTTCCAGAAGCTGCAGAGAGTGGGAGGACCTGGAGAAGCTACTCTTCTTTATTGACTCAGTAAGCAATGCTGTAAGACCTAAAGATCTGCTCTTATTTCTAATGCCCTCATTATTGTTATTTTCTCAGTTTAGAACATGAGCTATATATCACTACTTTGACCAGTACAAATATTATCCTGAATAGTTAATACATTCCCTGAAGAAAAGAAAAACCCCACAAGTTTTTATGAATCTTTTCATAGTATGAAAAATCAATATCTGCTGATTTGATTCAAAAAGCAACTGGAAACAAAATCTGTGCCACAATCTGAACTCCTTTCTCTCCCTATATGTTGCTGTCAGGAATGTGTTATTTTTTAGTTCATTGCAATTACAACCAGTACCTTCCATTTTGTTCTCTCTTACACACTCCATTTCTACCTCAATCCAGAAGTGACATTTTAGTTATATTTATTTAAGGAATATAAGAGGCTTTTCTAGTACACAAAATCAATGAAGTGCGTTCTTTTCCGGGGCAGTAGCAAAGTGGTTGAGATGACACAGTCAGAGTCTACATGTAACTAAGAAAAGATTTCCTATACTAGATGCTTTTTTTCATTTAGTAGAAAAAACCCCATAATGACACCTTACAGCTGAAAGCTTAGGCTAGGCAAAGTCTAGGTGAAATAAGATCCAAATCTTTAATAGTGAAGGCATAAAAGTGGTATGATAGATCCTTCATCACTTTAACTCAAAGGTGTGTTTCTTTCTAGAGCATGGACAGAACTCTGATATAGAAATTACTGGGTGGCATATAGTGGCCTGCTGTACGCAGACAGTAAGACAAGAGATGCACACTGGCCCTTTCTCATATCAGTTTCTGTGACTCCGAGGAATCATAGACCAAAGCCTCTCTGTCCTTCTAAGGATTTAACACTCTTCTGTTCAGAAAGGATATTACTGGAGATCAAGAATATTGACCACTGAATTACAAAATTAACACTGATAACTTGAGAGCTGCATTTCGAATTTCACATAGAGAAAAGTCTGCAAAGCTTCTACCCTCAGAAAACTCCGTAACAGTGTGTAGAAACAAATATTTCAGTTGAAAAAAATACCTCTGTCCCTATGTTAATGCTCAATATACATAGTGACACTGCTTCCCTACACTTACTATGTCATCTGTCACATGCGTAGGGTTAACAAGCCAATGAATCAATTCCCAGCCACCTCCCTTCCCAGGAAGAGAGGCATTACTTTCTCACCTCAGTGTGTTCTATTGACAAGTTCATCATTACCAACCACCTGTGTTTCACAGCATGTGAAATCCTGGGGGCTTTCCAGTGTCAGGAACCGAACATGAGTTTCTCAAGAAAACAACCCAAACCTGTCATCACACAGACACATGTAGGTACTGAAATCCTATTTGCCACTGAAAAGTCCACACTAGAACCCCAGAAATCTGTAGTGCCTGCTATAATCAGCTATTACAGGGCTGCAGTACTCAGTCCTCAGAGAAGTTCCCTGATGTTCTCAATCTACCTGGAGAAAGCAGACACATCATGGTAACATAGGACAATGAATTTTTCATCGTCTCTATTCAAGCTTTGGTTATGTGACCCAAGAGGGAGAGGCCTCCAGAGAGTTTTCACCACCTCTCTATTGCTAGAACTAATACTTCTTTTGCTCACTGCCATAGCTGTCCAAGCTTTCTGCTTCCTACGTATCTTCTGAGTGGTTTCCATTTTAACCATTTCTTCAGGGAAGGAGGGAGGGACAGAGCACAGGACTCAGCTCTGCTAGCAGTTCAGGCTCCAGTTCCAGGAGCTAACTAGGGCTGAAAAATCTCCTTTGGCAGGCTGCTGCAATCTGGCTTTAGCAACACAAGTAAAAGATATTCTCCAGACCCAACACAGTCAGGGGAAACTTATACCTTTTCTTATTCAATTTTAGCTTCATATCCAGAACAATGTAATTGAAATAAGATTTGAAGGTTGCTTTTTGATGTCTCTGCTATACAACAATATTTCCAGTAAGAGAACTTCTGGAAAAGAGCCACACAGTACTTTCTAATGGAAAAAGTATGGCCTGCCTTCAAGGCGGTGCATTACTGGACCCATATTAATTGAAAAATAATTCATTTAATTTTAATATTAAGTAAAAAAGATACAGTTCAGAGACCTCAGTTGTTAGAGATACAGCCCAGCTGATATATTCAGACTGCACAGGAGTCACAGTCACATTTTTCAAATGCTTCCAACTCTCAGAGTCAATCAAATATAAATATAATCAATGCAGTCAGAAAACATGAAACTGAGCACACTTTCTCTTTCCATTGCAGAGGTCATTTCAGTTTTAACAACTTTGTTGTCAAAAGCTTGGTAGATAATGAGAGGAAGGAGACAGAATGAAAAAATTGCAGATGATTGTAATGGGAATTCAAATGGCTGTGAAGAAAGAGGAAGATGGAAAACCATAGAAAAAGCATATAGCCAGAGAAAATAGAAAGGAGTCAGGAGGAAGAACTGGAATATAGTGGTTTTCCTGAAGGGGATAATTCTTCTATCTGAATATTTAATACCACAGAAAAGGATTTAGTGTGAATAGGTAATTGAATACTTATTTATTACAAGCATTAGGAAGAATTTCTTCACTGAGAGGGTTATGAGGCGTTGGAACAGGTTGCCCAAGGAGGTGGTGGAATCACCATCCCTGGAAGAGTTCAAAAAAAATGTAGACATGGTGACTGGGGACATGGTTTATTGGTAGGAATGGCAGTATTAGGTGGATGGCTGGACTTGATCTCAGAGGTCTTTTCCAACCATAATGACTCTATGATTCTCTTAACTCCTGTGGAAACCTCCCACAAGTCTGCTTTCACTGCATACTGTTCTGCAGACTAAAGAAGACTGAAAAACTGACTATGATGAGAACTGGCATGGATTTCTACTTTCTCCACTGTATGGATGACCACTATCATACGTGGGGCCTGTGATGTTTCTTATCTTCTGGTGCAAAGGTGATAAAGCTGAGCTTAATCATCTCGCTGCAATGGCTGAATCCCAGAAACAACACCAGCAAAAAGACTATAAAGAGAAAGAAAAAAACTTTCACCCCAATAAGAAAGTCAAGTTAGAGAGAAATGAAGAAACAGGCTCAAGGCTCTGTTAGAAGGCTGCAGCATGACAGGGGATGAGAAAGCAGCCTGACAAACTGTGCAGCTAACATCTCAGTCACATGTCTCTCCTTCCTCTCTTTGCTCTCAAATCCCTAGAAGCAGCAGGAGCAGCAAAATAGAAACAAAAGATGTAGTATGCTCTCACTGACCCTGAGCCTGAAGAGGCCTCTCAGCTCCAATTCCACTTTATAGAAGTGTGATTTCGTAGGGGTCCGAGAATATGTCATGGTTGCCTCAGAGGCATAACAGGGGATAGAGAGAACGGATGGGGTTGCAGCTAGGTCCTACCTACTATGAGCATAAAATATAAATAGTATTTCAGTTGGGACTTATCTTTTCCACTATCTAACAACTGATAGCCTTCAGTATGGTGTTTTCACTTTGGAGTTTGTTTTTTGTGTGTTTTAGCCAGTTGTTTGTCCCTCCTGTCCCTGCAGCCCTTCTATGCATCAGGAGAATCTGATGCCCCAAAGGGGCAGTGAGAAAGGTGGGCACAGAATAATCACAAGATATGCCCTGAAAAGATGCAGGTTCCAAGTGGGATAGAGCCCCCATCACATCCTAAATGACACAGAGATGAACTGGTTTTGAATTTTAAATCTTCAGATGACTTGTTTTAAACTCTCTGGTTTTAGATTAATGTCTTGTTCTGAGTCTGCTTCTTAAAGTCAGTATGGGAAGGAGCATTTTCAAACAAGGCTAAAGGATTTGTAAAGTGGCATGAAGAGGTGATGGGTGAATTCACAGCTAGTCAGATGAAAATAAGAGTCTTTTTTATATATATATATATATATATATAAATATATGTACCCAATGGGAAGTATGAGATGTTCTAAAACAAATTATATATAAGCAGTGCTTTATTTTAATATTAAAATTCACTGAACTGAATTTTCTTTAGATACTAAAATTTCATAGGCATTAACTAAATGCATATACTTAATTCTTACATATTTCATACATTTTCAATATTAATACAATCTGATTTGTACAATAACAAAATGCCTGCTTCTGTAGCACTGAAAAGGCTTTTTAGTGTTCCAGCTTCTAACATGCCAAATGTATGTATCTCCACAGATGTACAGAGGCAAATGTGGAATGTACAGGACAACAGCATTTGCTTCTGATTCAAGGTTAGGTTGTATATGAGAGAAAAGGGGGGAATAAAAAATTGATTTTCTTTTGGTTTTGGTTTTTTTTTTTTCCTATGTCTAGGCTTGGGCTTTTTTGCATACTTATCTTAAAAATGTAGCTCTGATTTGGAAATGCAATCAAAAGTAGTATGCTTTGTGTGTATACTGCACTTACAGAAGGGCACAATAGTAGAGCAAGTTTATAAAATTATACTTGATTTTAAAACATAAAAAGCAACATGCCATTGGAAATATTTCTAGTATACCTACCAAGAACATTTTAAAAGAATATGGCTAACATTGTAAGGTTATTGAATTAATCTGTTTTTAAGCAAAAATCCATTGAACAGCAAAATAAAAGGTATTGTGCTGTGTGTTCCTGCTTAAAAGTGAGAACAACACTAGAGCATTGCAGTTAATTAGCTCCAGTCAACATGAGATGCTTTACAACATTTCTCACATCAGTGCTTCGTCTGGGCTTTAGAATAAACATTTCCCGCACTCTGCATGAAGCAAATAACTAGAAAACATATAGCTTAGTCACTCAAAATATAGAGGTATTTTAGACAGTCTTTCCCGCACCAAGGAAGAGATTTTAGATCATTCCCATAAAAACAGAGATTAAACCATGGAACAGTGTGGTTTGTAATTCTGTTTGCTTCACATCTGTGGGGGTTAATATCTATTCTTAATCATCAAATCATACATGCTGCTTTTTAAAAGATCTTTCAGCCTTTCTGTATTTATTGCAATTTTTGTGTACTTTAGTTATCTATTACACAGGAGAACTGTCTGCTCTGTAAAGGCATCAAATAAAAATCTCCATTTAATGCATTATAAATAATGAAGTGCTACATTATAATAATTATTTCCATATTAACTGAATGCATAGCTGAGTTATCTCTATTAAACATCTACACTTTGCTTAATGCCTTTAAATAGCATCTGATTTTCTCTTCTTACTGCAACTATTCAACTAATGCTCTGGCCCAGAGGAAGCTGCAGAGTTTACTTGTATAAGGCCAGTGACTTGTCAGGGAGAAACACCCTATTTAATGAATTTTACTTATTTAATTTTGATTGTACAATATAAGTATCTAAAATGTAAAGATTCTTTGCACTATGCATTTCAGATAGACATGTAAAAGTTACAATTTTTATAGTCTCAGAGAGGCACTAAACAGCTTCCCATTTTACCTAACAGCTGAGATGAACTGTCTAAAATGCATTCTTCCAAAAAAGTGACTGTAACTCCACTTCCGTGAAGAACACCAAAGCTTGTCGATCGATTATTATTAGAAAACACATCAGAACATAGTATTTGCTTTAAGATAGATTATTTTAAAATTTAGGATTTATTTTTCACTATGTACATATTTATAAATATATAACATTTTTGAGGTCAGAGGCAGTGCTTGCAAGCTGAGATGCTTGTTTCTAAGCCAGCATATATATTAGAGAATGCAAAAGACAAAAAATCTTCTGTCTAAAATGCTACACTGAACAAAAGAGCTTTCTTGTGAACTTCCTGAATCTTGACAACATTTTCCTCAGACATATTTGTTCACTGTTTGTTGCTCTTGGTGCTGTAACAGCAAATAAACAGTACTGAGACATTTTCTGACCATCGGTTGAAAATGTGTCAGACTCAGCTGAACAGGGGGCACCATTATTGCAAAATTGAATGAGGTTTGGGCATGGTATTAATTAGGAGGAAAGGACTCCCACTTTAAGAGGCAACTACATTGTATCATTAGTTTGCTTGTTTGATTGGTTGTTGTTTTTTTTAAAAAAAGAAATAAAGAAACAAACAAACAAACGAACAAACAAACCAGAGCAAACCCCCTTACAACAAAAATTGAAAACAGAATTAAGTGCATTTTCAGAGACTGCTTTCTAGCCTTTCTCAGCCTTTCATTTGTATTTAATATAATACTACAATAGACCATATGCCTTCAAATTATTTAATGTTCCTATTACAGAAGATAGACAAAACTCATCAGCAAGACAATTGTGCCATTCATGTTCATATTTCAATTAAACATTTGTGAATGTTACACTGCTTGCTTATAAGAACCCCAATGATCTTAACACTGAGGTAATCTTATGATCGATGGTTAACGAAAAATTACATTGTTGACATCATTTTTTAGTGAAAACAAAATCAGTGCCATAATGCCAGCTCTGAATATTAAAGTGGTTACAGAATTATCTCTGAACCTATTGTTTCTTAAAGCAAATACACCTCAGGGAAAGGTCAAATGGTTTAGGCAAAAGTATTTTAATCCTTTGGCTAGATAAACTTGTAAAGAGAATGGTGTGAAGTTCTGAAAAGTTGAGACTAGAGATTGGCTCAGGAGGATCTACTGTATGAGCTATTTTTAAAACAGAAGTTTCAATCACATAATTAGTCATTGTTTTCAACAGGCAAGACTGTCTTCTGCTAATGAGAGAATCTAATGCAGTATGTACAACTGAAAAGAAAAACATTTGAAATAAAAAACATTACAACCACAGAGCAGTCTATCAGATGCTTCTATCCAGAAAATACTGGTACTTAATTCTGGTTGTCTTCACGATCCTTGGCTGAGGATCAAAATTCTTATTTGGACAAAACTCTCACAGCTGTCTTTCTCTAGCTTGTTGCCTAAGCAGAAGTGACAAGTATTTGCCATTTTGTACACCAGTCTGGTTTTCTGCTCTCTCGTACAAATTTTAAGCTACTGGTTTCAGCTGAATTATTTTTGGTGTCCATTATTGAATGCGAAAAAGCTGATTCCTTGGATTATACATTTTATTTACATAATGTAGATGTAACTAAATCTTTTCAAGAAATTACAGTTAATGAAGCGTAGGAAATTTATTGATGGACTGGGGAAATCTTTCTGCCTTAATCTCCTCTTTTGTGTGTTCCTTATTGTAATAGAATCAATAAAACCAGCAGAACTGGGATAGAAATTAGAAGAAAGAGAGCTCAAAATTGCAGGAAAGTCTATTTTTCCATTAATGATTAAACATGCAGGCACAAAGGCATGGAAGACAGCAGCTCAGGGGTGAGATACTCTACACGGAGTACGACTAGTCAGAATTAAATGAATGACCCATATGAAATCCTGCTTCAAACTTTTATATTAGTATAAAGAAAACTGCTCTTTAAAGTGTGTTGCACACAAGCATGAGAAGAAATCAAAGCAATGTGTATTTTAGTGTTACAAGTAAACAAACAATAAATTAATGGATGAATATTACATGATAACCTGTTTAGAAAACCTATCTAACCAGGCCTGATCCTGAAGGTTATTTTGGGCAAGATTTCTATAAACATGTTATTTGGCTGTAAGAACTGCAGAACACGGATCCAACAGCAGTGCTTGCTATTCTTTAATTAAAGAAGACAAATTAATATATTTAACTTTTCTTAAATAAAACAGCTCTTCTGCCATAAGAAAATATTTCTCTTTATGGGAGAAATATCTCTTTAAGAGCTTAACTTTTATCTTTTAAGGTCTTAAAAAGATTTCTTATGCAACCTCATGAACAGATGCCTAAATAACATGAGGAACCAAAGAAAGAGTGCTGATAGAATGCAGAGCTTATCTATCTTATTTGTATTTATTAACAAGACACATATGGAAAGATGCTCCAAATCCCCTTTATTTGGCCAAACAATTCAATGTAAACACTTGCATTGGTTAGGAGTGCAGAATTTTGGTCAAATACTTCAAGTTTCTCCCAGACTTGACTATGGACAGAAGAAGGACCCTACACTTGATGTCTGGTGGATGAGTATCCACCTTGGGCTTTCTCCTTACACATGGATCTACTAAGACGTGCTGCTGCTGAATTCAGTGAAATTGAGCCCTAGCTGTGACTGGGATATGAGGACATATAATTAGCTGTGTTAGAAAACTGACCCTCAGTCTTTCATTAAGATGGAATTTTACCCTGTAAAATATGAATGAGTAAAGACATTTTAATCAGGAAAATAAAATAACCAAATGATTCTCCTCTGTTGTTATTTTTACACTGGAGTGAGACAATGGTAGGGAAACTCACTTTAGGTGATATCACTTAATTAGGAAAAGCATCCTAATCAGATCCCCCTCCAACTGCAATAACTGTAGGGAGTCAAGTACATTTCTCTATAAAAGTAGCAAGCTGCAGTCAAGTCTAGATATTGATATTTTAAATTGTGATACAAAAGCAGTAGCAAGGGCGCAAACACTAAGAAAGCAAACTCGTGTTCTCTATATCCTAAATTTCAGGATTGCTTCCGAAAGATACATGCTGTAGCTCTAAGGACATTTCTGCACCTCCAGTTACTAAAATAATGTCACAATTAGTACTTCCATAGCCAGGACTCAGTGGCTGATGAGGGCCACATAGCTACTCCCATTGTTGACTCAACATGAGTAACCAAGACCATCTCAGTCCTTGCATTTTCCTGACATTTCTCTCCATCTCACTTCATATTACACATTACATATGGGAAACCTGGAGCAGGATATAGACAGAGAAATAAACTTTTGCTGTAAGGTCCATGTGGTTACTAGCTGCACTTCCTGGTATTTTTGGAAGTGCAATATCCCTACATCCCCTAATTCAATCCAGTCCTTTTTCAGTGACCGTGGATTAATGCTACAGTTAAACCTTCTATATTTATAATACACTTACAGTTTCTCTCTCTGCATTTATCTCCAATACTACAAGTGTCTTAGTGATAGCATTCCATACCATTCAAGTCTTTGCACAGGAAAAGTAGCTTTGGCTTACAGTGCCTGATGCTCTGCCTTCTCACCAGACTAATGCAAAGCCCAGGAACTTTGGAAATCCCCTTCAATTTCAGAGTAAATCTTAGGGTTTATTTCAGTGAAATGGGTTTTCAGTGAGGCACCTCCTCCCTAACTACATGTAGCCATGCATAATAAAATTCATACAGAATGGGAAGAGAAATAGTACTGAAGTACTACCACTTACATGCAATTAGCTGCATTGCCAACACCAATCATTGAAAAGTTACAAAATAGGCTTTAAAATAACAGTTTTTAATATATATGCAGGATCTTGGTTATGTATTTACTAAATTTGAGTGTTTGGTTCCTGGTTCCCCCTCAGTTTTTGTAAGCAAACAGCCGTTAGTAACTCCAGGATTACTTTGAATAAAAAAGTAAAGACAATGATCATGTATTGGCTACACAGTGTACGGCAGATTCTTTAAAAATGATTTTGATAAGGTTCTTCACTGGAGACTCTGAAATGAAGCTGGCATAAGAAGGTAGGTTCTCTGCTTACAGGACAGGAATAAATATCTAGTTTTGACCAGGCTGATGAAAAATATGGAAACAGGTTACCACCACATTCTAGTTATCTGTCTAGAATTCTCATAAATGATGAAGAAAAGAGGTCTGCCATGAGAAAAGAAACACTGTAGCTCATATTCAAGCTCTTCAAAACTAAAGATGATTATGGAGAGTTTTAGAAATATCTCAAGGCATTTAGTAAGTGGCCACTAAAACGGCTGATGAACCTAATGTTGATGTGTGCAAAGTAACAAACATGAAGAAAAACAATCTCCTTACTTAGAGTTCTACATACACAAAGACAAGCTCTAAATTAACCAGTTGTACAAGAAGAAGCTCTTGGTGGGATTTTTTTTTTTTTATAAACCTCTGAAAATGTAAGTAATGACACATGCAGTACATGATATATTAGGAAATACTGGAAGGGATAGAGAAGAAAATAGAAAGTATCTCCATGTCAATGAATGAATCCACACTGCAGCCATATGCTAAATAATGGACCTACAGTGAACCAGCCACAAAGGAATATAATAAGGCTGCAATAGATTAAGGAAAAAAACCAACCCAGAATTGTCAGAAGGATAACATAGTTTCTTATGAAGCCTTAATTGAACATATTAAGGCTCTTCAGCTTGGAAAAAAGACCTGTACATGTGGGATTCAAGAATCATAGAATCATAGAATCATAGAATGGCCAGGTTGGAAGGGACCCTAAAGATCATCTAGTTCCAACCCCCCCGCACTGAGCAGGGATGCCAATCACTAGACCAGGTCACCCAGGGCCACATCCAGCCTGGCCTTGAACACTGCCAGGGATGCGGCATCCACAACCTCCCTGGGCAACCTGTTCCAGTAAGGAAGAACTGTCCAGTGAAAGGATGAAGTAGCAGGTTTAAGAGTAACAAGAAAAAAATGCTGCATAATCTTATTGTGGAATTCATTGATGTATGATTTTATGGGGCCAGGCTTACAAAAGCTAAAAATGTTAAAAACCTAGGTACAAAGGCTAGGTTAAAAAAACCCTAGACAGATTTATGGAGGGGAACTCTTCATGTGGTTACTAGCCACAACATGACCTCAGTGCAACTTTCTGCTCAGGATATCATTAAACTATTGATTGCTTAGATGTGGAAATGACACTGCAGTAGTACCATGCTGTACTTCCCCTATCTATCAGATTCTGAGAGTTTGCTATTGAACATTCCAGACACTGCATCCTGGATTAGCTAGATCTGATCCAGCATAGCTGTTCTTTGCTTATGGTCACATGAGAATTTTCTGAAAAGAAAGCTGGTATTTTCATGTAGCCACATGCTTCCAGAGAACAGGAATTTAGGGTAAATATAAATATTAGGAATTTTCTGATAAAAATAACAAGATGTGAAAATGCCCATGTAACAACCTGGAGAATCTGCATATAATGTAAAAATTCTTATTGATTTTATTAAACTACTATGCTATTGCTTTACCTTAAAAGCTGCAGAATTGGCTATTTTTTATCATGGCTCTACCTAATCATGTATCCACCTAAAGCGATACAATCAAAAGCAATTTTGAAGCAATGGAATGGCCGTATCCTGTCTGAAAGCATTTATTTCCAACCCTTATGAAGGGTTTGGTGAGAACAGGAGCTAACAGGACCACTTTTAAACCACACTCTTTGAAAGCCTACTGGGTCACCCAAAAGTAACTTGTAGACAGACAAAGGATGCTGGGGCAGAAGGGATGGGCATATTTCCAAAGCTGAATAGTTCTGTTTAACTGCAAGCAAAAAGAAAATGGATATACAGAAGGAAAACTCTACAGTTTAGGGAAAAGCTGATGTAAGTAGGATAGGAAAGGCAAAGATGCAGGGGTACTCTCATCTGAATGTAGAGGACACACAAGACTGATGAGGTAAAAAAACACCTGTAAAACTTTGTTATTTTTGTCTATAGCTGTCTTAGTCCTGGTATAGAGTGACTGGTTTTAAAATCTTCACAAACTTTGTGTTGTCTTACTTTAACTGTTACTTATACCCAGGAAGTGATAAAATGGAACCTAGAAAGTTGGAGGCTGAGGTACTCACTTTAATAAGAAGCCTGGTAAGCCAAAGCTCTCCTTGCAGGCTTACTTGGGGCAGGTGGCCAGCAAGAATCCATTTTTGTAAAGGGATTAAAGACAGAAAACAGATTCCTAGTATACATGTCAGAGATGTCAAGGAAAGAAGCAGCTTATTCAGACTAAGGGAAGCTTAAGAGAAAACTGATCCAAAAAGCTAGGACCCAATCACAGAGTGTCTAGTGGGATGAGCTTTAGCAGGACTGAGTGACAGAGTCAGTGAAATAAAGAATTCAGTATGCTTTGAGGGCTGGAATTCAACTGTCTGTTTGTATATAACCTGACAGGCTGCAGTGCTAATCTCCTCTAGCCTACAGACTGAAGGAGAAAACACAAGCCGCTACTGAGTGTTCCTGGATTCAGTGGTCACCTTGGGTGTGTATGGCCGACACTGGGAGAGAGCACTCTCACCTTTGGCTTTCAGTGGGCATGGAGTGATTTCTGCAGAGTGGTCACTTTGCTTGTGCCCCTTGTACATCCAGACTGTCAGGCTAATGTAGGAAAAAACTCCCTTTGCAGACCCTCTGCTCTACAATGAATTTCATCTTGGAGTAAACACATGTATTTTTACCACTCTAATATTAAAAGTGATGGTCTGTAATGTGTACGCTACCTATACATTTTACTTACAGCATGTACTGAATAACTTATACTTTGAGGTTTTCCATTTAAATAGAAAGATTGACAACTCAATACAAATATGTCACTCAATAGTGCTTTATTTAGAATGACTGAACATTCCTTCTGTCAGCTTTTCTAACCTCGCACATCTGAAGCATCTTCTGAGTAAGCTGATATTCTAAAATATCTTTGAAGCTTTGTTTCTAAATAGACCATCATTTCCACATCTTCATTTACAAGCATGTCTTACTTTGGTCCTCTGTATATTCTAGGTCAACACAAACATGTAATATTCATGCTGTGGTAGTGGTGGTCTAACGGTGTAAGTGAGAGCTGATGGAGCTGGGGAAAGTGGAAAGATTCCAAGCACAAAGCCTTGAATTGTCTGTTGTTGTTTTTTTTCTAAATAGTGAGTTTAAATAAAGATACTACCTCTACAAATCTCACTTCACATACAAAAGACCTGTATACTGGTACGCTGTAAAAGGTGCTTTAAAAAAAGTAGTATTTCTTAGCTAAAACACTTATGTATTTTCATGCTCCTTGTAACTGTCAAAAAAAAAGATTAAATAATAAATAATATTTTAGATCCACAGTAGTCTCTGTAAATTTATTTACTGTATTTTATGAATTTACTAGAAAATCTTTATTTGATTTTATCTAATTATCACATAAATGCAGGAACATTAAGTGGGCTGATGTCAGCAATCAGGACTGCTTGTTACACAACATCAGTAACAGGGGCTCAGGTATGAAACAACTCTAATTACAGGTATTTAGCCAAAATATATGTCAGTTCTAATTGATTAGCTGTGTAAGTCTTTAGAAGTAATTGAAATACTTTATAAATAGAAATCAAAAAGTTAGCAACCAACAAGACAAAATAAAGAAGTTTCTTTCATTGTACAATGGAACATTGGTGGGTTTTTTTCCTTCACTTTTGCTGATTGTTGCAAGCTTGTGCCTTCTTAGAATTTTCTTATTGGATATATTTGTCCTCCTCTTTTTGTATCTTTTTTTTGTTTGGGATTAACATAACAGCTAAGGGAAGATAAGTCTATGTAACATTCAGCATACATCTCTCTCATACGCTCATTAAAACTTGATTCTGACATTGTAAGCATAAAAATAGTGTATCAGATATATTTCATCATGGTTTCTCAAGCTCATCAGCATGTGCCTTATTCTCTCAATTGTTGTGTTGCTAAGACTTTTATCCATTGAATACTGTGTTGTGGCTATTGCCAACTGATGTAGCCACTTATCATGGTGCAAATCGATCCTTACCAATATTTCAGTAATTCTTCTTTTTCTTAGGAATGAAGTTTAACTGCTGCTTTTAAATGACGGACCCAAAAGTACAGACAAGGTACAATGAGATATGTTGCAGCAGAGTGATATAGATATCATATATATATATATATATATACTTTTCCATCAAGACTAGCCACATCTTATCAGCTATGTGATCTCAATAACAGATCTGTACAAAAGAAGGTTTTCTCTGGAAGGTATATGAAAACTGGTTTTGATTGGTACATTTTAAAACCACACTAAATCACTACATGCCATACAGGCCTCCCGAAAAGAGTCTTGCAGTATGTACATACAACTACCTATTTTGTATCATACATAAAACCATCAAACTCAAAGCCCAGAGTCCTGCACATTTTGTCACTCCTGCACGTGCAGTAGAACAGGTTTCTGCTGCTTTGGCTTCTGAAACATGTAACTTTTGTGTACTTGCAACAGCCCATCTAACTCTGCACTTAGAAGAATGAGATATAAACACTGCAGTCTGTGGCCATGGTGAATATCCCTAATTTCTAATTAAGTGGAGCCTGAAAACCATCATCACACACTGCTCCTCAGCTTCATCACCTATTACCACTTGCCCACAGAGAAAGGACACTCAGCCGGTTATTCCTGCAGGTTTGTTTCCTTATATATGCTTATAGCTTATTCAAAAGATTTAATTTAGTGTTAAGATAGATAGGGCTATGCACAGGTGAGAGGTTTGCCATCAGATGTCACTGGCACAAGCAAAGTTGAAGCACAGGCCATTCATGTGAAAATATTAACTTGCCTGACCTAGAGTGAGCTGTTACAAATTTAAGTATGGCAAAAAAAGCATGACTCATTGCTATGTGCAGTTCCGAAAAGCCCTTAGTAGAGGAAAACATGTGACTTTGCACTTGCTAAAGCAGGGCCACTCTAGAGTTTACAGCTGCTATCAGCCCTCAAAGCTCTTCCTCTTCACAAACAACAGCGCTTTATGCATGAAGACTGTCTCGAGAGCAAGACAGAGGAGCTCTGATGGAACCATATTCCATTGAAATGTGCTATTTTATCAGTTCACTTCAGAGGAAAAAATCTGCTTTATCATTTATAGGGCGTCTCTTAAGCACATGAAGTGCATGTAATAGGAGCTGGGATCGCCGGGGATAGCACTCCCCAGACTGTGCACTTGTCCAACAGCTCCCTGCCCCCAGCAGTTCCCTCTCTCCACATCATTTAGCTTTATTTTCCTGCTGTTACTTCTCCTCCTCACTCATACCATGATCCTAGCACCACTTGTGTTGCCAGGACAGTGCTAAAGACCTGATGCCAGGGCTAAGAGGAAAAAGAGAAAGGAGAGAATATGTGGATTGAGACGAGCCAACAGAAGAGGCATCAGATGTGTGTAACTCTGTGCTGTCTTCCTTTACAACAGTCTTTGTTGTTCCTCTTGAGGGCATGTATTTTCACAGGCATACAGCCTGAGGTACCCATTCACTATGTTTTCAGGAAGCCACAGTGAAAATCTTCCCTCTATCAGTTGCATTGACACTGGACTTCACTCCTTCATCACTGGCTGCGAAGAAGCCAAAAACAGGCTATTGTGACTGTGGGCTGACAGCAGGCAGGAGACAGTCTGCATGCCCCAGTCACAATGGAAAGGGAGTTTAATCCTGTTACACCTGAGTTTTCTTTCTCCCCTACTTTTAATTTTCATTGAACACAAAGAGATTTTCATATTAGTAAGAATCTGGTAAGCCTTAGAAATGGTCTGGTTAGGAAACCACGCAGGTAGAGTAACAATGTGCCTTTCTCACAGGCCAAAGGCAGGCCCCCTGCACAGTTGTCCTGAGGACGCCCTCCTGGAACCTCCAGGTGCAGAGGAGTTGTGTGGGGCTGAACGAAGGGAAGCCCACACCCTCCCAGCATTCAGATGAAAAGTGAGTGTGTCCTGGGGCCTTGCCCAGAACTGCCTTTAGTTTTCTCCACCATTCTCTCGCATCCCTGAACAGTGGTACAAGGACCCATATAGGGCTGACTCTGACTGCAAAGAACATCAGCATTAGGTAGGTGATAAGGGAATGTTGGGAGGGGACTCTTTCCTGGGCAGGACACAGAACGTTAGGGGGTCTTGTTGCTTAATCAGCTCAAAGATGGACCCTGTGGTTGGTACCTCTACATGTGTCCCTTATCTTGCCCGAGGTTGGGCAATGGTGGCCCAAAGGCAGTCACCCATGCCTTAAGTAGTAAAATGGCCGCTGTGAGGTGCTGCTCTGCCTGAAGCAGGGCCCTGTCACGCTGGAGGTGCGTGCTGTGCCTGAGGTTGTAAAATGGCCGCTCTGAGGAGCTGCCGGGCCCGAGGCAGGGCAACGGCACCAGGGCGGCTCTTGACCTCTCAAAGGCAAGAGATTGACACCTGTGCGGGGCGGTAAAATGGTGGCCGTGTGGTGTTGTTCTGGCTCAGCCCGCAGAACGGCGCCTGTCTGACACCCCTCCGGCGGCTGGCCGGCCACAGGCAGTACCGCCGTCGCCACGGAGAAGCGTGCGCCGTGGCAGGGCGGGGAGGCCCGACGGCAGCGGGGGAGTGCGGAACTAACGCGGCCGGGGCTTCTTGCGCTCCCCTTCTGTGCTTTCTGTTTCCTCCTAGTTAAAAGGCAAAGTAAAATAAATATTGCTTTTCGGCGAGCGCAGCCACTGAAATTCAGGCTACTCCAGCTGATCGGCGTTTGAACTGGGGCGGTGGGGTGGGGGTGTCGCGCTACCCTCAGCAGCTGGGGGTGGACGCAGCGGGCGGCGGTCCCGGTCCACGGCAGCCCGCGAAAGGGCGGCGGTAGGTGCCGGCAGGGAGCGGGCCCGCCTCGGCTTCCTGAAGGCACTCGAAAGATACTTTAAAGCCAGTGAAGAGACACTTCGCGGGGCTGCTCCATTAATGTCGCTTTATTAGCAGCTTGACAAGGGAAATCCAAAATTTTCGGGGCGATAAGTTTATGTTTGTTTGTTTTCCGCTCACAATGAAACCAGAGAAATTGGCGCTCTCGGGATTGCCAGGCAGGGGGGTGGGAGCGGGAGGCGCGGGAACGCGCCGAGCTGCCGGCACTAATGGAGGGTTCTGTTTGTTCCCATGATTACAGCTATAAATAATAATAGTTTAAAAAAATAAAAAAAATCCAACAAACAAAAACAACAACTCTACAACTTCGGGTGTTTTCATTATCCGTGCCCGGGGGGGGTTTCCTTGGAGGCGCGCTCCTCCCGGCAGCGCTCCCCATGCGCGCCGCCGGCCAGCTCCGCCGTCGCGGTGTCATTTCGGGAGCTTCTGGCGCCCAAACTCCGGCGCTGCCTCTGGTGCCTCCCGCTCGGGTCCGGAGCTCCGCGCCCCCTCGGCGGGCGCACCTGGCGCCGCTGCTGCTGCTGCTGCCGCCACCGCCACCCTCCTCCTCTCCGAACATCCCGCTCTTCGGAGTTGCGGCTTCGTCCCTTTTTAAGCCATGCCCTACTTTGTATTGGCTGGTGAACAAGCCTGAAAATGGATATTACAGCTTTTTATGATATAATATCCCTCTAATTGGTGCTTCATAGGGCCGTGCCTGAATTCTTTTCAATTAAGCCCTAAACTACAGTAACTGTTTCTCTCGGTACATGCTGGAAAAGCCATTCACGAGAGAGGCGACTGGTACTGCACAATTCCAAAGTACCTTTAATGTGTCAAAAATGTTTTGTGAAGAAAGCAACACTGTAAATGCAATCACCTACATTGGTGTCCCCATTGTTAAGCGGGAGCCAAAGTATTGCTAATTGTCCTGCGTTTTAGCTGGGTTTTTAGAGCATTATGTAGTAAGTACACCGAAGGGTCAATTTGTGAAGTGAAATACTTAGCATGCAAAGCGTAATACAAGATGCTGTGTAATACTTGACCTCTCAGCATAATAAATGTAGCAGTGAAACGCTGTGCATTCAGGAATCGCTGAATAGAGCCTCCGCAGAGGAACAAAACCAGAAAATGTTCTCTTCATTCCTTTTTTTTTTTCACTAAGCGAAAATTATTCTTTATAATGGCCATTGCAGCAATTAGCCAGCATTTGGGGAGAATAAATGTGCAGAAATAGCAATTTCTTATTTTAAATGAGATTTTTGTATGGAGTCTGCAAATTACTTGGAGGTATATGAATAATTGTTGCCTTAGTTTTATGCTACAGAATAGGGTGTGGGTGGGTATAAAGATTTCCTATTTGCAGTTAAATGTTTAGACATTTTATTATTTTAATTTCACTCTCAGTCTGTCTCGATTGACCCTGCTTTCCTCACTGATCATTTAATGTATGCCAGGAAGCAAGTACTCAGATGANTCTCTTTTTCTTCTTTTTTTTGGGGGGGGTAGCTTTTTTATGAATGTGACATGTAACTGCAATCAGGTTTTACTCTGGAAGCTACTACAGTGTTTAGAATTTAGCCTGCTAAATCAAAACATTTTAAGAATGTAGCATATTTGATGGGCACTTCTCATTATCCTCTAGAATGGTAAACCTAATTGGTGCTTTATTTACACATTTTAAAGGTTTTGTGCTCAGAAAGAAAGAGATGCAAAATTCTTTCTCTTGGGCCTTCCAGATTCCTGCATTGAGTTTTAAGTGGATTGAAATTTTTGTGCTTCTCTTGCTCAAGGGGGAAGTTTTGTGAATATGAAATTAAAACACTTCCATGGAAAGCATGGTAAGTTCTGACAGCTAGAATGTATTAGGAACAGTGTGTTTCAGAAAAATTAATAAGCTTCATCACACATTTCACTAGAGCAGTGCTGGAAATTCATACCCTGAATAACGAATGTTCCAGTATAACTCTTTAAACATTTGACCAAGAAAAAAGCTTGGATAATTAATTTAAAGTATATAACTTGATCTAAAACTTTCCTCCACTGTATGACTTTTGTCTCTGCACTCTAATTCCCTCCTAGCTATCTGTTCTCCTTTCTCTAAATTGCATGTTAGCAGGATTGCCTCTGAAAGTGTGTTTTCTTGGGCAATGGAATGACATACTCTGAAGACAAGAACTGTTCTCTTAAGCAGTCCATAAAAACTGAATGGTCTCAGAAAATAAGGATTCTTCCACAGAACTGGTTCCTGTTCTTATAATAATGGCAAATATCTTCCACAATTTGTATGCTTTAATAGTGTTTCAGACTTTTCATTTCTTGGCAATAAGTACAGTCCCTTTTTGATTATATCAAATAATGAGTTAAAATTAATAATGAAGTTCTAGTATCTTGTTTAGGCCTGATAATACTTCAGTCACTGCATGTTTCAAAACACCTTCCACTTCATTGATGTATCTTGTCTGCAGGGATTTTTGGTTGCAGTCCTGAGCTAAAAGCAGTCACTTTGCATTTCATATACCTTTAGAAGGAATTACTGTAAAATAAAATTTGCCAGTGACCATAAGAAATAGTTACATCATAATCTCTCTTAAGGAGTCATACTCTTTTTAGTAAACTTTATTTTTTTATATATTCTAATATAAATTTTTAATCTATCCTTATGACAGAAGATGAACAACCAGCCCACAAAACGAGTAGAACAAATGTAGAAATTATCAATGAATAAAACTGTAGTTTTAGATATTCAACAGCTTATAGAATGTGTATTTTGTAAATCAAATAAAATATTGCTATTAATGCTGTAGGCATGAACTTTTAACTTACTCAATGATACTAGAAACAGATTCCATGACTTTGTGTATGAGTGGAAGCATATGCTCCATATCAGAGATGGTAATAATGTATTACACTGCAGTGTCATATTTACCATGTATTTTTGGCAGCCTGACATGCTCTCTGCCTACCATGATATTTTCTGAGGAAGTTCAAATCTTCATTGTACCGTTGAAGGAATCTGATCTACCACAGAACCATCCCTTCTAACTCAAAGTTTGTACTTGTTGAGTACCAACATGCCTTCATTTGAGTTGAAGAGCAATCACTGTTTAGTCTCCTCTAATTCTGTAGTTCTCACATTGCATGAACAGCTAGAAAAAAAAATCTTTTCCTAGGTTCTTTGCTGAGCTGTATTCCCTGAGGCTAGTTACTTTGCACCGGCAAACTGTCTCCCAGAGATTTATATTATTGCAAAATAATAATTCTCACTGGCCCAATGGAACACATGGGATCAGCTTCTAGTTTTCAACTATCCCAATATGTTAGACAAAACAAGTGGGTTAACATTAATGTGAGCTATATGGTGTTCAATTTTTCAAGGTATACATGAGATTCAGAGTATAAATCAAACTTGTCTTAGCAGAAGATAGAGAAGACAGCAAACTCAGCAATGCTTAATGCATGCTTAAAACTTCTGCAGTTCAAAATATAAATTCAAAAGCTTAAATAATAATTACTGCACATTGAAGCATATCTTCTGTATTTTACTTTGTCTTTGACAGCCACTGGGAAGTGTGATGATGACTGGTTATACTACAGCACTCATTGATAGTCTGTTACACTTAAATAAAAAAGTCAACTCACTTTTCATTATCCAGTTGTGACTAGTGCCTTAATAATAGTAGTTGTAAGAAGAAAATCTGTCCTTTTTGTTAGTTCCTCACAAAATGTTCCCAGGTAACATGTTTTCAGTATGTATCTCAAAAGCTCCAGCGTAAAGAGGAAATTTGCAATGGACTCTTGTTTCTGTCAACTTCAGGAAAGCACAATCACTGAAGCAGCAGAGAACATGCCACTTCTTCAGTATCTTTGCTCTGTTGTGCCTGTTAATGCGGCATGTGAGGAGAAATAGTCAAGGATTTTTAAAAGCACATATTTTCAAATCAGTGTGTTTGTCTAGGAAAACTAAGGGCTTAGCTAAACCAAGCCCTGACAGCCAAAAAGGCTAAGTGAAGGAAATACAGTTTCTTTGTCCTCAGTTTGTTCTGCCATAGCTACCTTTATGATAACATTACTTATACATTTCTATGCTTCAATGGTTAATTCTCTTATTAAAACAGTTAAATAACCACAAATAATCTAAACAATAGTCAGCCAAAGTCCTCAAACTTGGTAGATGCCTCCAGATATGATGTCGCTAATAATTTCTTGATCCAAAAGCAATAAAAAATAAAAGTCTGTATCTTTGGTGCTTCATAGATAGCACTCGTAAGCTTCAGAGATAACAGAAACCTTAGAACTGACACAGGGCCAACCAATAGCCTGACATGATATTTAGCAATGTGTATACAACCAAAAGACAGGCACCAAATTTTCTGTATAGACCTAATTTTCAAAGTAAACACACATTTTTCAGCGTTTGAGAAAACTTTGATTTATTGCCATATGTATATTCAGGGTTCTCATTTTATGTAAATAGTTATGTATTTGTATATGCTTACCCATTTCGAGACAGAGGGAACTAAGTCCACTGTTGAAGTCAATTTATTTGCTAGGGAAAAAACTCTTCATGTCTATTCATCTCAAATTAAATTCAGCTTCTTTCCAGAGATGTGCAAGGATGAATGCAGTCAGGCATTGGCTGATATGATATGTATGTTTACAAAATGACCTAGAAAACAGAAATAATTTTCCTCATCTTTGATCTAGTCATTTTTTTACATGTCAAAAATTGTTTGGTTCCATATCTCTCTCTTCTTTAGTAGTTCCTGCTTCTTCTGTAACAGAGAGTTATGGCTGGTAGACAAGATGGTGTTCTTTGGTTCATTAACTTACTGCTGGATGTTAATGAGGAGTTTTAAATTTATAGAGTGAAAAAGGCAGTTTGACAATTGCTGTCCATAACTGCCTCCCTTCAGTATTCTTGCAGATTCACCCTTACATGCAACTTTTCCCCAAAAGTAGACTTTTTACACATGGTCGATCAAGTATTCCAGTCACAAAAATAAACCATAACTCTTTCACTTCAGCAGATCCCTAGCATAAAGAAGCATAATTGATGGTGTACTTAACAGATCTGATTAAATTTGTCAGGGAAAAAAAAATCTAAACAGGTTTTGGGAAAATAGCATAACAGAGCATTAACCGGGCATTCAGAGGTAACCAAACGACATGTGTTTTACAAGACAGGATGGAGGGTTGGGAATGTATCAGGATGAAACAAGGAAGACCCACCTGGGTTGTCTTGTGTGTTCTATTGATAGTTTTCCTTCTTGCAATTTCTGTCTGTTTTTTTTTTAAATGTTGAACTGTGTAATTGATTCATTTTGCATAAGTTACAGAATAGTCAATCAATGCAAGTCATTCCACCTTTCAGTCTTACTTTCTGATGTATTAATACTGTATGTGATATTTTCTTCAACATTTCTGTTACCTCCAAATATCCAGATAGTTCTATGAGAAATAGTATTGCTTATACAAGAGTACATGTTACTCCAGTTTTATGGTGTCAGCTCTGTATGAAACCTACAGGAAAGGCACCTGTCTGGCTGAGAATGGGATTAACTTCAAGGCTGGATATGTCTGGCCAAAGAACAAAAATCCTTCAGATGTCAGTGTCTATGAGAAAGAAGGAGGCAATGTAGAGAGATATGTAAAGAAGCAATCACATTAGTTTTAAACTAAGATTGTCAGTAAAATGAAAAATTCAGCAGCAACTATAGAGCAGTATAGGGGGCAGCTGCAATAAATGGGAAAAAAGTCAAAGGTACTCAAAGTTGATGGTGTAAAAAGGCAAATGATAAACAGAATAGAAATGGAAATTGGGGTAGTTTTATTTGCCATGTCACAGTAAGCATAATAAGGTGTGAAATTTGTCACTTTCAATCTTCTCTTTCCTTTTTGTGGAACATTATAACAATGTTTATCCAGGCTTCTTCTGTGAATTTGCTGATGAGTCCTAAAATTACAAATGAATGAGATTTGGGTTTTGAATGAGATGTGGCTGCAGGTTGAGACCAAGTGAAACCACTGATTTACTGATTTACTATTAAATCAGTATAAACACATAAATAAGGACAGGTTCATCCACTAGAATCAATGTGTTTATAAATCTTGGCAAACTATCCAGGACTATTCAGTTTTTCATGAGATCAGATCTGAACAGGTTTCTTTTGACTGTAGTATTAACTGAGTATTTCATATAACTCCAGAATAATACTTTATTTCCCTATACATATGTGGATAGACAGATATATATATGCATATGTACATCTATAAAAACCTTATCAAATATATTTCTTCATGCATTGATAACTTTGAATCTCTGAAGGGGGCTATATGGTGCATAACATTAATTTTAAATAAATAGAAAAAATAAAAAAAGATAATGGTTATATATGTAACATTACCTTTCAATATATTAATTCATATAATGGAGTTCATCAATAGATTTGAAGAAAACCTGAAGTCTGGGGTTTTGGTTACATTATTTTTTCAACATTTAAAAATAACAAATAGAATAATCTGACAGATTGAAGAGGAACTTTGACTTATTGCAATAGGATTCAAAGCTCTATTTTACTTTTATGGCTACTAAAAATCTTGAACTTTAAGATAAGTGTTTTTACTATGAAACAGTAAGCTTTGCACGGGTTAATTAGCTGTCGACTTTATTTTCCTCACATTTCATTTGGAAAGCAAAAATTAAGGATCAAGAATTAATTAGCTATGTACAAACTATGAAAAATTGTTGAGGCAAGTGCTGTCTTGGCAATTGATTACTATATTTAGACATTGTAATGATTAGATTTTAAAAGAAACAAGCTAATTAGAACATTTTCCCAAAGTCACACAGAGGTCAGGGATGACAGCGACCTTAGGTAAAATGGAGACTAAATATCTGCTATTCTGCACATTGTATGGAACTGGTACAGTAAGGCTAAAGGCTTTTCCTGTTCAATGAGTTGGAATTAAACATGCTAATTTGAGATCTCCTTCAAGTATTTTATTTAACTACTTTGGCCTTTAATTCCTTTATATTGCATCATTTAATGTAATGTTATTTTTATATACGAAGCACATTATACTTATTAACCAATGTGCAAAAATCTAAAGTACAGATTTTATGTAATGGGCTAATTACAGGACTTTAAAGCCACCTACTGAGTTTTGCTAAGCTTAACAACAGGTTCACTGAACTGGATAAATTTATTCAAACTTGTGGAAATGAACCCCATTCTATGTGCAACCGTACTGGGAAAACACACAAATTATACCTCAATACCAGTTTAATGGGTCAAACAGTGAACCTGAATACCAAACTTATCTACATCTTGCAACAGCAGAGAAGCTATAGGTCCTGGGTGGGAAGAGGAAGTGCCCATTCATGGTTTCTTCCTCAAGTTTGTAAATAACTCAGGCTCGGTATATGGGATGAGCCAGATTTTCAGTGTATGTAGAGTTGGCTTGATTTTTCCTGTGGTGGCCTTCAAAGCCATGGTTTTAAACATGTGATGCATGTATCATATGCAATTGTAGAAAAAGTGTAAAAGATATGCTCCTTTACTGTATCTTCCTGTTACACTTACTATGTGAGATATTAATTTATTTATTTATTTGAATATGTTTTTAAAACCAAGTTTACTTCAATCAGTTGTTCCACATGCATCCATTATGTCTCAATTTCATCTAACACACCTGTTTGTAAATTGGGTCAAATTTAAGCAAAGTTCAACAACTGGATCTTTGTCAAAATGGAATGAAATCAGAGTCATGCCAAAAAATCGCTTATTGCTAAACTTCATTATCTGAAGAATCTAGAAGAGGCTTGAGTTTCCTACTTATTGTTAAAAGTTTCACAGAGGTTCATAAGGCTTCTACTTTCCTTGGATATCCAAAGTCACCTCACTGTTTTCCATCAAGTTAGTCCAGATTTATGTCAGTGGAATTCAGCAAACTCTGTCCCCTAATAGCACCCCTCCTTTTTTTTTTCAACTTTGAACTTATTCAAATAAAAGCAAAATGAAAAGAGCAGATTTCTTATTCTGCCCTAACTTGTCTTTCAAAAATGACAAAGTGGTTTGCTGTTTTAAACGCCACTGTAGTCTAAGGTTCATATGTGATTTTTTCATTTGCATTGTTCTTTAAAAGTGTCATGCAGATTATCTAATAATCTTTCTCAGAAATGGAGTATTCTGTTGCTGAGACTTTTATGTATCTATGTTCTGTTTTGGATAACTATGCATAATCTATTCAGTAGCTGACATTTGGGTCTTGATAGAGACATTCAAGCATGTACTTTCAGGAATAATAATGCCAGTGCACTGTGTTCTACAATGTGTGCAATGAAAATGTGCCTCATAAAGCCCATAATTGTTGCTTAAGTTACAAAGATGATTTTTTCCCCAGTAAATGAGGAACAAGCCACATAATCTTGCTAACACTATATGCCCAGGAAAGAAGAGTTTAAATAAGAAATGCATAAATTTAGCATACTGCTGTAACAAATGAAATGGTGTAGCATTGAAAACATTTGAGGCAATTAATCAATGCTGTGTTTGCACATATCATTAAATATATTATACTAAGTTTAGATTTGATTTCTATGCTTCTTTTATAAAGAGTTAAAAGAAAATACATTTGAATTCATGCTGATACTGAAAACATGCTCCTAGCTCCTAGTTTCTTGGATTTCGAATCATTTCCATTAACAAACAGCTATTTGCCCTCTAATAAAATATGTCATTATGCGTCATTCACATCACACAAAAGAATCACTGAAAAATCGCCCCAATGATGGCCAATAATTACACATTTTACTCCTGCACGAGCAATGAAGAAATCTGTTCATTGGAGAAAGCAGGTGCTGGGGCATCATGCTAATAGTCAATGTGTGCCACAGTAATTAGCCATTGCAATTGCTAAAATTAACAATTAGCTAACATGCAATTCTCTTTTTGCAGGCTGCAGTTTACTTTGTATAATCCTTGTATGTTCTTAGTAATTATTCTGACAGCTTATTATTTTTATTTTTTCTGGTTTGAACACAGCTTTAACATTTGAATCAGTCTACCCAAATGTTCAACAGGCAGCATGAAACAACTGCTTCACTAGGCAATTTCTAAGGAACAAATTTGTTTTTATTCTCAACTTTGTATTGTTTAAGATGATTCTTTTGTAGAGTAAGAACTTCTCATCTTATTTGAGAGCCTGGGACCACAGTGGAGGTATTAAGGCTTTTTTTAAACTGGCAGAACATACTATCGTCCCAACTTTTTGGAAAAAAATTACTGTGAATTACTCTTTGCAGTTGGATTCCCAATCATTGGTTCATGGCCACCGGTTGTCTGTGGAATTCTTGGCGGCAGTCTGTGGGAACTTGGCAGGTTATAAACTTCTAATTCTCTTTGTTACTACTGCCAGATAAATAATGCAAAAAGAATCATGGAATACACCAACCTCTCATCACTTTTCATGTGAATATGTGGTGGTGCTGTCCCTGGAGTTGTTTGATTTACAATGATCCTACTATTCACAATCCTACTAGGTATCCTTCAGAATCACTACTAGTGTATGATCCATATTGCAGAAATGAATAAAACCCCCCAAACCAAAACAGCCCAAATTGCAGGAAAGAGTAAGGACTAGCATGCACAAATTAATGGTATGCCCTCATCTTGGATATTGTACATCTTGCAAGCCACCTCGAAAGACAGTAACAGCAAACATGGAAAATAAATTCAGCAAGGATGAGCAACAGTGTGGAATGGTATTAATGGCATTCAAACTGGGAAAAACTAAACAGACTGATCAGAATGGAAAAGATTACTTACTGGAATATAGTAGAGGCTTACACTTTTTACATGGTGTGGGGAAAGTGAGTGAAGAAAACGGATTACATCTTCTTAAAAATTGTTCAGGGTCATCCAATAAAATTGCTCAATATAGAAGGCCAAGACTTTTTCTTATGGCTCATAATCAGGCTGTAGAACTAGTTGCCGCAGGACAGCATGAGGCAAATGGCTAAGTAGGCTGAAAGAAGAAATAGTTGGATTCATAGTAGGTAGGTCCCCAGCAATACCCATGATCTACTCATGTGGCCTCAAAAAGTCTCTGAAACTGGCAGGATATGCAGCTGTATAGCAGGGAAAGCTACTTATGCACATACACGGCTTTTCCTTGAACATCTTTCACCTCATTCTAAGCCATTTTTACAGAGAGATTTCCTGAACTAGTTGAAACTTCAGTTTGACCTGCTCTAGCCATCTTTTGTTTTGTTTAGCAGTACATGCTGTATAAATAGCTCAGTAAGAGATGCCAACGACTTGGATTTTTTCCCTGCATATTCATGTTAGAATTCAGCTGACACATAAATCTGTGCAACTCAGTTGAAATCAATGAACATTGAAGTATTTAATTAGATCATACCCTACATGTTTTGCTTTAGGTCTTTTTTTTCTTCTTTTTTTTTTTTTTCAGTAGTAGATAGGTAGAGATAATTGGACCCACTGAAAAGACTGGTAGCTTGCTAACCAGAAGGGCCATATTCTTTTCCAGCACAAGCTAACACCTGTGTAAGTCCAGTGACTCCAGTGGAATTCTTCCCAATTTTATAGGTGTGAGAGAATATAAGGCTTGGGGAATTTATGTAATCTTCTGTAATCAACATGGCATCTGTCGTTTGGCACCAAACCAAGAATAGTTTTTTAAACAGCTCTTTAAAGCTCCTTCATGTTTTAAAAATATTTTAAAGTGTGATATGCTCCTGTGCATATTAACCAGCAAAGCCATGTTAGACAGACCTAAGCTGTCTCAGCAACTGTAGTTTTTACCTTGTAAAATATCTCAGCACAGATGGAGTCAGAAAGATGCAACAAAAGCATTCTCCAAGATCAGTGTGATTTTTTTCAAAGAAGGCAGAGTGAGGTGGGAGAGTGAGATTAAACTATGGAGTCAGAGTCCAAGCCTTTACTTAAGGCAATAATGGGCAAAGGGTCACTTACAAGAGTAAGGATCTCAGTCAGGCATGTTTTGGCTGTACCTAACACACTAAGCTCAGTAGTTCTGTGGCTTCCATGCAATATTACAATCAGTGTTGGAGAACAACTAATGAAAATAAGAATGAAAAATGCATTCCATTTCTGAGAAGCTATCTGATATTTTAGGTAATATTTTTGATGACCATAATCTCTGGATTACAGTGAAAATATTTTCATATATATTTGCTGAGAAACTAAACTGTAAATAATTAACCACAAATGGATAGTCTGAATAGCCACATCATAGGTGCCAATCCTCAAGGTTTCTGTCTTAAAGCCACAGGCATTCAATGTCTGTAGAGACTTTCATTTTAGCTGCATGTCTAGATTGCTCTTTATATCATGCTAATAAGAATCTTTCTGTTGACAGTGATAAGAAGTAGTAGTAAGCTGAGCTTCACAGTGGTCCACAAGGTAGATATATCCTGCCTGCATCCTCTGTGAGGCAGAGTCCAGTACACAGGAGAGTGTGATTTTAGCTCTGCTAGTCAGGGCTGATGTAAAGTTCACAAACTGATGTTTCAGCTTCACCCACAAAAAAAGAAAGACTTACATTAACATACTGAACAATGTGTTGGGTAGCCAAGGCATCGATACACGCTATTTTTGTTGCTTCTGATACTGAAGTAAGTGACTGTGATGCAAGTGCTACTTTTCTCCCTGGTACAATTTTTCCCAGTCTGGTTGATCAGGCTCTGTGTGTCAAATATAGAAAGCTTCAAATAGGTACTGATCTCTGAATTTGGTTTTTATAGGTAAATGTGCATTGTTTGTGCTAACTCTTCAATGAGTTGTACCTGTTGGATAAAAAACAGAAACACCCTCAAGAGGAGGAAACTCAGGACTACTTCAACCTGTGCAATTTTCTTAAATGCTAGGCTCAGCTGTGATGCATCACACATTCCTTCTTTCTATCCTAATGCATTTTCAATTATTTTCTGAAATGTGGAACACCCTTCACAGGGACATTGGCATTACCTCTTTTGATGGGCCTGATGCCTTTCCTGGGTGCATGGAAACCCTGTTTCAAGATGAAATCTGTACATTCAGCTCTCTTCTGTACACAAGCCTTCATATGGTCAGAAGGGAGGTGTGACTTCTGACAGCCAGATTCTTTACTGGATGCTAAGAGGCCAGAATCCTGAACCACCCCATAGCATATGCAGCTTTGTGGACCTAGGCATATAGCTCGACTATTTGAACCCAAGAGAAGATTTAGAAGATTCAGAAAACAGAATTTCCCCTGTAAGTCCACCCACTAAGCAGAAAAAAGATTTCACTGGAATGTACCAACTACATAAACACCTTACTGACAACAGCGGGATGGCTCTTGACTTGTCAGTGAAGTATCTGTTAATTGTGATGCATCCCATGGCCTTTGTTCTACAGCAAGCCCTACAACTAAAAGTGAAAAGTAGAATAATTTCTGAAGAGAAGAGAGAGGAAATGAAAAGCTTAAGCTTATAAACATACATAGCACATAGAAGATTTCCCCAAATTGGGGGAAATTTGACGTCTTAACATAACACTCTACTTCTTTATGTGTGTGTAAACTTTATGGAAAGAGATCAGCTCATCCCCATTAAAGCCATACTGAGTTTCTTCAGTAGCACACAGTTGTAAAAATGATGCCATTTAGGAAGGTTCAAGTCATATCATGTTAGGATACTTGTTTCTATACAGCTCACATTTAGTCTAATCTGTGATCTGGTTTAAAGGTTGTAGTAGGAGTATTAGCTTGGACTCTAATCTTAGTTCTTAATAGCTACTGATATCTTTTCTGTGAGCATTCCTGCTTGAAAATGTTCCTTTTCAGGTTTGTCTTACTGAATCAAAGGCTGGGGGAAGAAAGAGCTATTAATGTTTCAACTTTCTGCAAGTTCCTCAAATCAATTGTCTCAAGCCTGTGGTCCACCTTAACAATTGAATTGTTGCGTTATCTTGCTCCCATTCTAGACTTCCCTCACCACATATAAGTCTTAAAACACAAACACAAGGGAATTAAAATTTTATGCTTTCTCTTACTTTACAAATACATGAGGTTACTCATGTGGTATAAAATATCATAATTACTAATTTAATATATACCTAAGTATATGTTTTGTATGGCTTGGCCATGCTGATACCCTAAGACCATAGAATATAGAAAGAAATAGATTATGATCTGCTAAATGATAAGAATTATTCTGATATACGTCTGGTATTTGGTGTGCATTTGGTATATAACGGTTCAACATTTGTGACTGGGGTAGCAAAAAATTAATTACATAGGGCATAGGCTGATGTAGAGATCTTCAGACACATGTTATGTGGCTGATCCCTCTGAGAGAGGATGATGCATATTAAGGACACAAAACCATGATTCCTTAGACCCTGTAAGTAAAATCTAAATGCCTATATTTAATTTCATTTGTACTGGCTCCCAACACGGGCTCCAAATACAAAGCTGAATAATCTCCAGAGCCACAGTCAAATTTAGAACAACGAAGTCTGTTTTTTATTTTACCATCATACCTGTTAAAGATGTGCTAAGGATTACATTCTTAGCTAAGAATCTTAAGAAATTATGGATTAATTACACTTTAATGTTTAACTATGTTATAAATATTGTTCTAAGAAAGGAACAAAGCTGTTAATTAAATGAACTCACTTTCTTTTCAAACCAAGATAGATTTAAAATGTACAATGGCATGCTCATCAGAATATGTGTGCTATGAAGTAAATCTCTTGCAGCAAAAGGATAAATATGTTGCAAGCTTCCTTATTTAAGATGCTGCTGTATATAAACCAAAGCTTATGAAACTGTAGTATATTTCCTTATATAGACACATATAATCAAACCAGAACAAATCTACTACCAACTGCTTCATACTGTGTTGTGATTTGATAGAGAAGGAAAGCCAAGTTTCTAGCCTGGGTCTAGGCTGACTCAGGCCATAACTTGTGAGTCCTGCTATTCTAACCCTCTCTCTTGATCTGCTTTTCAGCATGTCTTAGAGTACACAGCTCAAAGCAGCAGGGGAGTTTCTTAGCAAAGGGCCACCCACTTGCATATTATTCCTTCCTTGCCTGTGACATGACACAAGAACAAAGTAGACATTAACCGCTACATTAAACCCAGAAGGAAAGTAATCAGTAACCTGTTATTCCCTTAATAAAGGGAAACACATGCAGTGTGAAATCCAGAAGACTAATCAATAGCCCCAGACAATGCAATGTGCCAAACAAATTGCAAATCAATTAGAATCCTTGTTTTCTTTGAAATGGTTCACTATACCTAAAGCAATTACTCGTTCATTAGACCTAATTTAACAGCATGACTGCCTTAGCAACAACTGGCAGCGTCTGGCTATCAAATGGAAGAATGGCAGCTTATTTCTGTCTGTCTGTGAGTCTAACACCAATAAAAAAAAAATTCCTTTATATATGACAACTTTTCAGTAATGAGTAAAATATTTTCTTTGAAGGAAGAATCAAATATCCTGTTTGATTTGATCAAGTTTGGTTTTATTAACTAAGTAAGAGAACTGACACAGACTTTGTGTGAAGAAATTCTGAAATTCTTTAAATGTTTCAGTAAATTGCAGTCCTAAGATATGCAAGAAGGAGGTGAAGTTTCAGATCTCCTTCAATAAATCCTTTGGGATTTGGAAAAAAGTAAGTCCTATATATGTTTGCATCAGCGGCATGTTTACTACAATTGAAATGGCACAATAAGATTAGCGTGGTCAGGCACAGGATGAGACAGATTCGTCAAATAGTTCATAATCCCTTTGATGGGCTCAGAGGGCATTCAGCATTTGATACAAACCCTCCCTTTTGTCTTCCCTTGGCATTGGATCAGGCTCCTAATACCCTAGCTACAGGTTTAAAGTGATGTTTTTATATTTTGTTTCCTGCTCTGTTCAGGGTTATGGTAATAGCACAGCCATATGGGCCTTACAGGATCTAAAAAATAAAAAAAATTAATATATGTTCCTTTCCCTTCCTTTAAATCTCATACTCAGGAAACCACTTTTTCCATCTTCATCTGTTGTGGGTCATGGCAAGCTTGAGATGAAAGGGATGTACCTGGAATGGAGTCAGCAGGTGGGAGGCCACCTCCAGGAGAGACGACTAGCTTGCCATGCTTACAGCATAGATGTTTCTAGCCCTTACAGTGAATAAAGGCAAATAGGAATGTTACATACCTTTAGTGGTTGGTATCAGGGGTGTTCCCAGGACTTAAAGGAAGTTCCAGAGCTAGCTGGGACTTTCTGCTTTTTAATATTACTGGGCAAGACACTGCACTATCAGGTACTCCAGGGTTAAGATACTGCACTGGTGATCTGTCCATGATTAAATCCACCACAATTTTGGCCTGTAAACTTTAAGTACGGGATGGGGGGGGAAAGGAAATGCTTGCCTACTGGGTTATTTTTAATGCCCATGACTTGAAATCCTTATATTGTTTATTGACCTTTAAAAATGTGACATTCTTCTGTAAAAATCCTTGTAAACTCTTCGATTTATATACATGTGCATATATAAAAATACACATTGCCTAAATATATATATAGCCTAAATATATATAGTCTATACACATATAGCCTAAATATATATATATATATTTATAGCCTCAGTTGGAGTATATTTTTGTGCTAATTGAAGTAATTTCTAATTTCCAGCAGATAAAAACCCCTTCAAAATTATTTTAGAAAGTCTTTAAACATTTCTGGGTGCTATATTTAGTGTCAAGCTGATTTAATTACTTTTAGAACAGCTGCTGTTGCAGGGAGTTGGAGCTGTTAAAAGTGACCGCAAGTATTTATCCAAAGATATTCAACTTCAGTGTTCAGTCCTGCCATTCCTGCTAGACTTTTACACTCCTAGGTCTTGCCATCCTCTCTGATGCTATGCTACTCTCCTCCACTGCAGAGAGGATTAGTGAGATGCTATTTTATTTTTTTTTAATATTTTTCTGGAACTTTGTCTCTTTGTTGTGGCAATCAAAGGCTGCTCAGGAGGGGGAAATGTAAAAGATAAGTGTGATAGTCATAGAAGCATAATAAATTATCACAGTTCCATATTTTACCATATATACCTTATGTGTATCTGCATGTATATGCGTATTTGATGTTTTGCTGTAAATTCAGGGATGACTCACCACCCCTCACTTCTTACACAAACCAAAAAGTAGCTGAGTTTTGTCTACTGGAATTTAATCTGGCACCACGGACCCAAGCAGAGCTCAGAGTTGCAACTGGCTAGAAGGCACATGTACACAAGACTTTGAACTACTGAATACAAGTATTCCTGCACCTTTTGGCCCTAGAGTACAGACTAAGGAGCCATGAAAGGCACCATAAAATCAATAAAACATGTTATTAATTTTTTTCCTGATGTTTTAATATAGACCTTACAGTTTACATATGCTATCCAGTACTGAGCAGATGCTTAGCCTTTTAAGAGGGTAAGAAATCTGAAATCACTTTACAACTCAAATGATTTTGAACTGAAGTTCACAGTAACCTCTTGCAGTTAGTCTGCCAACATTTAGAGTCCACTAAGTCTTACTTTAAGAACTTTACCAGACATCCGTCAATAGTTGAAATATATTATTATGACTGAGCAATCAGTTAAAATTAGTTGAAAGCACGTCTATAGAAATGCTACCTTTTGACAGTTAGAGTAACTGCCTTGAGGCACCTTGAACTTGAAAGGTAGAGAATGTGGAATTAACTACAAATTACCTGTTAACTTTTTCCCTTAACATATTCAGTAAAGTAGGACAGTTGTTCACACCCTCACTTTGATGGAAAACTTGAGCATAGTCATGTGCATTCTTTTTTGGCAAAACAGAAGTAGACACTCAGCAGTGGATGTATTTTTCATCTGCTTGTATCTCCTTAGAACCTATGTGACTTGAGACTATGTACCAGCATTCTATTGTGCAGTATGGCAACCTGAAACATGTCTTAAACTGGATAAGGTTTCTGCTTGGTTTACCAGCATTTGAAATACATCAGAAACTCAAACGACATTTTATACTCGTAATTGAGATATAATCATTACATGGCTGTTGTGAAACAACTAAACTTGGCATAGAATAAATTGCTTCTTTTTGTTTTGTGAGATCCTTTGCAGGTGAACTCCCTATGTTTTTTCACTTTTATTGGATTTCATACATTTATTAGATTTCAGCACTAAATTGGAAGATAGTCGTCTGCAGGTAGCTCCATCACTTTCTTAATTTTGCACATATAGTGTGCAAGTGTTGGTTTATTGCAAAGCTGAACACATACTAGAAGTCATCTTGAGGTAAAGCAAGAGAATATCTGCCAACTGTCTCCACACCATGATATCTGGGTGAGGGTTCTGCTTGTTGGCAGGACTACTCCTGAGTTCCTTTACCAGCCAGCCCAAGATCTGGCTGGTGTGAAACTCCACATGAACCAAGTGTGGATCAGAGAAACCCACGGTGTATCTGATCTTGTGAGAGTGCTTCTGGGTGCAGTGCCCTGACACCTAGTGGATCATATCTAGACCTTTCAAAAACCTCTGAGCAGATGACACTTTGGAGTCCCTGTATTTTGCATGTAGGAACAGAGGCACATATTAGTATAGGTGATGAATATACCATATGTGGAAGCACCCCCACACAAGTATTAAGCATCTATATTGCTGTTTCTTTCTTTTAATACATGATTCCCATTTTACAAACCTGAGTAGAAATCAATACATTTTGCTCTGCAATTACCGCTATGTCATTAAGGGCTCTGACAGACACGCTGAAATAACTGCAGTATTTTTAGAGGTGTTACTTCAAGCTCTCTGGGCTATACTTACAGCAGGATTTACTACGCCAGTTCCCGTGTCAGAGTTAACCACCTCTTTAACAGATGTATCAGAACAGACATGTATTTTTCCCTCAGTCCATTTTAGCTTACTGCATATCAGCTTAGAATATCAACGAACTATACATTATTTCTAAAGACAGGGTTAATTCCACCACACTTTAGCTGCCTAAAAGTGAGACACCTGAGCTTCCAGGCATTTAAGGTCCTTTTCAGCTACTAAAGAGAAACAAGGAATTCCAGCGACTGTAGAGTACTTGAGCCAAACACTGTACAAACTGTATATTTAATATTTAGGTTAGTAACACATAACACTCATGGTGTTCACAGATTACCCATATATTTCTGATACATAATGTCCAATCTTAAATATTTGATATTAGACTACAGCTTCCCTTAAAAAACAATGCATCCCTCCTTAGGTTTAGAACATTTTTATTATTAATATTATCATATTATCATCAATCACCACCATGATCATCATTATTATTAGTTTTTGTTTTGTTTTGGTGTTTGTTTGTTTTTTTGGTAAGAACATGGCTGGGGGATGCTACTGGAATACCTTTTTGTCTTTCAAAATAAACATTTTCTCTAAGGACTTCAGAGTAGTTGAGAATTGAGTGCATTGTCAATGCTACTTTCAAATAATGCACTTATCTTTGACTCGTGCAATTAAAAACAGTTCAGTCTTTGGCTGACTCTTATGTGTATAGTTAAAGACAATTCAGTAGCAACAGCTAAGTATCACTTTTCTCATTCATGTTTGGCAGTGCAGGAAATCCAAGCACACATAGATGGCAATTGGTTTTGTTTCCTTTTTATTACAAGGGTAATAGGGCTAGAAGGGATCTCAAGATGTCATCACATTGCTCTTCGAGCCTCAAGGCAGAATTGACTGTATCTTGAAGTTGATTAAGGGAGAAAATGTAATCTGGGTTTTGTGTTCTGGTAATTAAGTATTTTACAAAGATGTGGCTGTAGCTAATCTGAAGAATGACTATGCATATACATATGTATGTTGTGATGAAGCATCTTTCTATGCAAGAAAGAACTGGTCCTAATAAAGTAGCATGTTTCAGTCAATACATGCCGAACAATTATGTGGATGATGTATGAGTCAAAAGGAGATGGGATTCGTCCTCTCATAGTGGCACTGGTTCAATAGTGAAAAAAACTTATTTGTTTCAATATGTAAAGAAGAATCCATAGTGACAGAATAAACAGCATTCAGAAAGACAATCTCTTTAACGCTTTCCATATAATTCCACTCTTTATAAAAGGCTGGTTCCAGGCTGTTGAGAGGTCTTCTTCCAGGCTATTGATGGGGTGATAACAATCACCCAAATTGTCCTGTTGAACTAATTCCCTACACTGAAACTATTTATTATTTCCTACTAAACCGTTGTGGCTTGAATAATAAAAAGTTCATATTTTTTCAAAGCTTTTAGGGCATGATTCCTCTTATCTCTGTTGGAATCTATATTATAGCCAGTATCATAGCCACCCTTTGTCATCTTTGAAAGGTCATGGAGATAAGGGGGAGGTCCACGATGACTAGAGAAGGGCAAATGCTGCACCCATCTTCAAAACAGGCCAAAGGTGCAATTTAGGAAAGCACAGACCTTATTTCAGTCTCCAGGACAATCACAGAATGAATCTTCTTTGAGTGCATTTATGGGTGTATGAAGAAGGTGGTGATTGGAAAGTCAGCAGATAAAATCATGCTTTTCCCAATTACTTTCTATGATGAAATGACTAGATCTGTGGATGAATGGAGTGCAGTGGATGTCATTTACCTTGCCTTTAGCAAAGCTTTGGACAGTCACAAAGATATTCTTGTATTCAAGATGGGATGTTACAGTCTTGATTGTTGAATGCATAGTTGAGTAAGTAACTGGTTGGATGATCATGCTCAGAAGGTAGTGATTAATGAGTCATGCTCTGCCAGGGACCTGGTAGCTCCATTTGGAGCACAAATGGAGGCTGATAAAAAATGGAGATAAGGATCTATCATGGAATCTGTCCTGTTAACCACCGTTATCAATGATCTGAAGCAGACAGCAGAGTGCACTCTCATCATCGTGATGACTGGTCCCACCAAATGAGTACGACCAGATAATGCACTTAAGGGCAGTTGCCACCAGAAAGGGACCCAAGATGGGCTTGAGGAACAGGCCAGCAGGAATGTTATGAAGCTCAACAAGTACAAGTATGAAGTCCTGCTCCTGGCATGGAAGAGCCCCTTGCAGCAGTACAGGTTGGGGGCTGCCAGGCTGGGGAGCAGCTCTGCTTTCCAAGGGAGCTGGTGGTTGAGTGCAGTGAGCTGAACATGAGCCTGCAGTGCATGCCAGCACAACAGCATCTAACGCAGTAGTCATAAGAAGCACAGCCAGTACCCCAAGGAGAGTGATTAACCTCCTCTACTCAGACCTGGGAGACTATAATCATCTAGATACTCTGTCCAATTTTCAGTGCTCCAGTAACAAGAAAAGTAATGTTCAGCCAGAGGGAGTTTAGCAGAGTACCACTGAGATGGTCAGGGATTGGAACACTAGCCCTGTAAGGAGAGACGGTGGGACTCGGGGTTTGTCCTACCTAGAAAAGAGGCAGTCTTGGAGGGATCTAACAGCAGGCCCCTAGTACTTGTGGAGTGGGTGTTGCTTCTTTAGACTGACTACCAGCCTTATCTCAATAGCTTCAGGTTTCATCTTTGGGAAGGACAGGTGTCAGTCATGATGAAGGTCGTTCAACTCTATATAGAAGAGGTGGCATTTGGGTAGTGCTGCCACACAACCAAAATAATATCCTGTAGCTAAAGCAATGAAACAAACCTGATTAAAAAAACGCAAAACATGGAAAGAGAAAGAGAAGGTATTAATCAGTGATTAGAGTAAACCAGCATTTTAGAATAAAAAATATGTATTTTGAATTAACAAGCAATGAAGAAAATTTTGAGCGAGTACGCATGGACAGAGGTACTTCCAGAAACATCAAGGTAAATTAACTCATAACAAATCTAGGGTAGTCACCAATTTAGGACATTCTCAAATTCTCACTTGGAAGGGCTTCAAATGCCTTTTGAAGTCTCCAGGGTTTCTTTTTGTTGTTGTTGGTTTGTTTTTTTTTTCATTTTCCTCTGTTCACTGCGATCAATAGAAATTAAGGGTACTTAGTAACTCACAGAAGCTCCCCAGCAATTTGAAGGACTGGCACAACCACAAATTCTCTGAGACTTTGGGCATCTGGGCAACGATTCCTATTTGAACATCTCTCAAAGGTGTTGTCTCTTAGGTAGGGCAGGAGTAATTTGAAAGCTCTGGAAATTTATAACCCATATTCCAAGCACACACAAATATGACCGTACACCATAAAAAAATCTACACTATAAAAAAGGTAAATATTGCTGAGACTAAAGCAAGTTTGTTCTGTGTTTGTAATGTTTCCAGAATATCTGGGCCCTGAATTCCTACTTGGCATCTTCATTGTTATTGCAACAAAAATGGTAACAATCTAAGGCAATTAACTCCAGATACTTGAATAAGAAGTGAACAATACTTTCAAACGAATTAAAACAATTCAAACTAATACAGATTACATTTGAGAACCTCAGATAAAAATACTGGGCAAGAGTCAACTCACATAAATAAAAATCAGTTTAGAACAGCCATTGCATTTTATATGCTTATTAGTAAATAATTGTACTGTTTTCACAAAAATGTGTGTGTTTGCACAGAGGTGTATGATCTGTACTAATGACCTCAATGCAGCCAAAAAGATTATGACAACTTTCTATTCTTAAGATTGGGCATTTGCATTTCTAAAATCTATGCATGTTTGTTATGAAGAAATTATTCCATTTTTACAGAATTCCTGTAAGTAAATGTATTTTTTATATATGTTCAAGCTTTTGACTGCATCTAACATTTTTGCAAAATGGTGCATAGAGAAATTCAGGCAAGCAACTTCTCTGCCACTATTTTTAAAATGTTGTTCTAGCATGGGTTATTAATGAACAAGATTATTGCAAATGGTTTCGCTTGCTTTTGTGAATTTTCCTGTACCAGTAACATTACAAGAAAAACTTGAAATTTCTGAAAAATTCAGGGTGATTTGAGACAGCTGTCTTATAGCAGACTCTCATTTTTGAGGATCACTCTATGCGTTAAAAGTAAGGAAAAATTCTGCTTGACCATTATAGTGAGAATTAAAAAGTAGAGAGGCACTAACAGTTTGATAAAGGTGCAAAGAATGAGGTTTTATGTTATGAATCATTATTTGTTTCCCTCTTAGGGGAATTACTCAAGTCATCCACTAGCTTTCCAACAAAAAGAAATAAAATTAGCTATAACTATTATAACAGCAAACTTAAAGAGATCCTCTCTCATTATAATTCTTCACATATTGTCAAGATCAGTCAGTCAATAGTTATGACTGATAGCATTTATCAAAATGCTTTAAATGGCCTTTTTGTGGGAAGAAACTCACCAGAAACTATTAAGGAAATTTCTACATGTGATATATTTCCCTTTGCTACAGCACATGCTTCAGAGACCTGATTATTGGTAAGGCACAGATAAAAGCTGTAAGAGAATGGTGGTCAAACAAGTGGAGCCTATAAAGTATGCACTCCTCTTTTGTTTGCCACTATACAAAAAGTGAATAGACAAGCCCTTTTGCAAACTTGCAGAGGACCAACTTTTTCCCTACCCCCCACTCCTGGGAATAAGCCATTTTAATTATTGATGGTTTTTTTTTTGTTTGTTTAATCTTCCACCAACAAGTAATATGAATATTTTATACAACACTGATGAATGCTTAACTAATACAGTTCTTCATACAAATGCAAACTTCCTTTTTACTGGCCTCTGGTGACTATGCATCTAGTGCCAGAGTGGCATCATTCAGCTCCAGTTGCTATAGCATTTTCAAGAACCTCTCTGTTCTTGTCATAAATTATCTTTAAGTGAAAAAAGCTCCAAGGAGGTCTACAGTAAACTGTATCAAATAATGAATTTCTAAGCTGTGGTAGAAAACACTCATCTTACTTATATTCTTCTACCATCGATTGTTTAGTGACCCTTCTTTGGGATACAGATGAGCATAACCCTGAAAAATGTTTGTGTTGTCTTTCTCTTGCTGGCAGCCTGCAGCCTGCATGATCTAATAAATATTGGCAGGACCAAATGAAATAATATAGAAGAGCTTCTCTTCTTTAAAGTCCATAGACCAAGAGACTCTTGTCACTTGTTAATATCTCCATCAAACAGTGAAGTGTTAACATATGTGATACGACCACGCAATCAAGTAAGGACCGATTTGTTGACTAATTAAACCAACACAACAAGCTCTTTAGCACCTACAAGTGACAAGTTTAGAGCAGGCAAGTGGAAACTCTCAATTGAGTCCCCTTTTATGAGACTATCATGCCAAATTCAATTCTGACTGAGTAGTATTTGAATGTACTTGACTTCCACTATGTGCTGACATGCTTACAATAATTCATCATGTGTGACAATAGCCCAATATTAGAGATTTATGATATATACAAAACAGTTACAAATGAAATGTAGCCCTAACATGTGTCTGCTTTACTTATCCACAGCCTATTGATATTATAATTAATGGTCAATTACTTAGGGATAGAGAATAGAAAATAGTCATTACCAGTTTCAGTCATCATCTGTTTTTGGCAAATTCTGGAAGTAAATGAAACCATTTTCATAGTGTTTTGGCGGTTGCTGGAAAGTACACTGTTGCTCCCTGCAAGAAGAATGGGTTTACTATCTGTTCTGCAGTTGAAGAGTTATTTTAGGAACATGATATTTATTTTGGTATCATAATCTAGGTAAATTTTAAAAATTTTACCTAGGAAGAAGAAAATATAGTGAACACTGCATATGAATATTTTACAAAGATTTCTAGCACTAGCCAGTTTTACACAGAGACACACACACAAAGCCAACCTCCAAAGCAATCTGAAAAACGTAAACTCAAATTCAAATTCCTTTCATAGGAAAAAACCAAAAAAGCATGGAAGTGAGCACTTTCTGTTAGTATTTCACAGTTTTAGGTCCTGCCTTAATATTGACAAATGACTTGTGAGTCTAATAGTTCAGTTTAAGGGAGAGTTCAAGCTACTGGGAAAAAGGTGTGTGAATCATTTTTAGGTCATGGAATGTGCAAATGATTATGAAAAAATTCATTTTAAATTTTAGTAGTTCCACTGACATCAATGGGGCTATTCATATGCAAATATGAAAATTATGAATATATATGTATGTGTTCCATATGTGGACCCTCATCTTTAACAAACAGCAATCAAAAGCCCAGACCTTTCCAGGTCCTTGGAGAGTTCATTCCAAGTTTCAGCCTCCTCCTTGCTGAACTTTCAGAACTGAGGGGACATGGAGGTTTTCCATGTTCAGGAGAGAGTCAGATACCAAGGAAAGCAGGGAACAAGGGATCAACCAGTGAGCATCTTCCTAAGCTCCCAAGGAGCAGAATGTGAAGAAGCAGCATTTTCTTGGCTCACCTGCTGAGATGGTGTGACAGAGAAAAAGCCTCCCTTAGCTCAGGATCCTCAGCTATAAGCTTTCCCTTGAGTTAGGTCACAAAGATGAAGTACCCTTAGGGATCTAGTGTAAAGGAAATCACATCTTCTCCAACACAAACTTTTTGATAATCACCCAAGCATGGAAATGAGGTCATAAAAAAAAAAGGGACTCAGAACACATAGAAGTAAACTGACTGATGTCTCCATTTTAAAGACATATTTAACCACTGTTCTGTTGTGGAGAATGCCTTTTAAACAGATGGTTGTAGTAACAGGAGAATGGTAAGGGCAGTCTGTTGGTTTGGGTGTTGGTGTGGCTCAGCTTGAAAGATGAATGGGTAAGAATGAGAAATAACCTTGGAATTACATCAAGCAAATTGCTCTAATTGTTAATTTCAGCACCAGTGTTTGCACAGTGCTTTGCCATCATTAGCTGGAAGAACTGCAGAATATTTTTTTCTGCCTCGGAAGCCAGCAGTGACAAAAGGAGTTCTTTCCAACAGCGGGGGATAATAACTATAGTCATCCCTTTTATATATTACTACTAATGTCTGCTACCAACCAAACTTTTAATAGGAATTTTCTAATGTCTTCAAGAGCATAACATTTTGTCCCTAGGAGAAAATGTCTTCTTTTTTTAGTATTCCCAACTGACTTTAAAATTATATCCAAATAAGTAAATATCCTTAATTCATCAAACATATCAAAATAAGTTGTCAGAATTTTATACAATAATTATCTGGAATCTAGTTAAGTACATTTTATTTCACAAGTACAGTCATTCATAGTTGGAAAAGAAAAGCTTTGATTCAGTTCTCAGTGATACTGGTGCAAACAGAGCAATAATATAACATTGAACTCATGCAGTTTACCTAAAAGCCTTAAATAAAAATGCAATTATTTTAGTAACCTTAAAGGAGACGAGATCATATAGGCTTGTGTTGATATCTGCATCTCCAGAGGAATCAATGCAATTTCAACAAAATAATTGTATCACATTGAGTTGTTTCATATAATGCCATTGAAATGAAAGAGGTTCACAAAGGGTTGATTAAATTTAAGTGGAAGAAACACAATGAGCAAAATTCATCGCTGGTGTAATTCTGTTGTCTCCTGCAGTTCCACCATGAATGGATAGGGCCCATGATGATCTGAGATTTTTCTGTGCTTCGGCAAATGAATTAACTGGATTAAAATCCTCTAAACTGTAAAAAACCACCAACAACCAAAAATCCACTCCCCACCCCCATATTATACAAACTGAAAGTAGTTAAAGAAAAAAACACTGAAAGAATGTTAAGAATTTGGTTTGCTAAGACAAGAGCATATAAAGAGGAAGCTCCATCATTAACATGCACCAGGGTCAATATTGATTATGTAGGTCACATCAAAAGTGTTTCAAAACAATCTAAGGATATCATGTGCATGATAAAGCTACTGATATTATTGAGACAAATCTAAATTATCCCTTTCTTTCTGTTTTGGTTGTTTGGTTCTGTTGTTTTTTCTGTTTAGGAAAGAAGAGAGTGGGGGGCCATGATAGACTTTTAATCAAATTCTTCAAACTGTCCTTAAAGATTATTTCTAAAAGATATTGAAGTCAACAGGAACTACACATAGGCATTATCTCACATGATTCAGCATTTAATTTCTTTTCAGTTTATCATGTGGAAGACCATCAGTTACAGTAACAACTGAACAGATGAATCAGTAAAGAAAATCTAACTACACTGTGTAGGATTTATGTGTACAGATGCACACATATGTTTAGTAAGTAATGCTGTTTTGAAATGCATCTAACACTAGAATTTATTGCACCCAGTCTGTATTTATTATGAAATGAATATACCTTTCCCCTCCCAGGTATCTCAGAATTGTTCAAAGTTATATTGCTAAAGGGATTTACCCACTACTGAAATTATTCTATGATCTATTAATCTACATCTATCTATTAATCTACATTTTTCTATCTCACATAGAAGGAGTAATCTACTTTTATTGGAATGGAGTTTGCATACTAAATCCATCAGTGTGGTTTCAGTAATCATACAAACAGCTGCAATCAGATATTTGTTCATTTAGACATTGTACTTGGGAAGGCTTCCAGAACGAGAGGTAATATACTAGGAAAAAGCCCCTTGGATTTCTTTTTGAAACAAAACCAGCAAATTTCTTAAGATGTAGATACATTATTAGAGTTGGATGTAGAGAAAAATAAATAGTTCTCTGAATATCTGAATTAGGAAATCTGGTCCTACGGTCTCTCTTCTGTGTTAGCCTTGACGTCTTGGGGGGTGATGGCCGATTTCATACCATGATCGTACTGGCAATTAAGAACACTTCAATTTTACACCCCTGCCCAGTTGCCTACTTTCATGTATCTTCTACTTGGATTAAATCTGAAATCTATCTTTTAACAATTCCAACCTTTCTGTATAATTTCACTGAGGAATTACAAAGAGGAGCGGGGAACATCAAGAGGATAGGCAGGGGAATTACACAAATCTTTTTCAGCTTTAGAAAAAAAGTTACCATGCCATACCCCCAGTATTTGGGCTTCCATGACTTCAAAAAGTCCATTTATTTCCCTATTAAGCAATACAATTGAATCAATACTGACATATTTTTTGATTATTTTCATTCCAGTGTTTAAAAAGGACAAACATTAAAGAAACTAATGTCAATTAATTAATTAATTAATGTCAATTCAATTAAGTTATACATGACATCTGCTGGTAAAGATTAATTTCTGACTATGTTGGCAGATGCCACCAGGAGCATTCACCACAAGTTAATGGGTAAAACCAAAGGCATTAGATCAAAATGTTCATAATTTCTATTTACAAGGATGTGAACTTTTCACAGACTGATTTATGAGCATATTGGACTGCTCTGCCTTGGAGAGTGGCAAGACCCACTAGAGGAGTGCTAGCTGTCTAATTTTAATGTGTCACCATCAACTCTGTCAGAGCCCTAAATGGCTTGGATATCTGCCTGCATTCTCACCTTGCTCTCTTTCTTCCTTTTTTCTTTATTATACTCCCACATAGCAGCACCAGACTTTGGTCACTGTAAAATTCAGACCTGCATTTGGGACAAGGAAAGGAAGTAGGAGATAACTCAGAATGACACAGTTCGATAGCTCCAGTAAATTAACTTTCTCTTAATAAAGGTTGAAGAGTGTTGGTATGAATTAACTGAAATATGTCTATACACACACAGGCAGGTCCAGCCATACAGTATACCTTGGGCATTCAGGCCATATATTTGCTGTGCCCTTGGGTAGTCTTATGCACCATGGTGTATTAATGGCACTAACATTACATGGGAATGCCAAAGCATGAAACCTTGCCTCCCTTGAAGTCAAAAGCAGAAGAAACACAATTGGTTTAAATGGTGGCTACAGTCTCTCTCATTGGTTTAGCTCCACTCATGGAGATCATAATCCACTGCAAGTCATGGGGGTTCTGTTGACGTGAATGGAGTTTGTATTTGAATGGATCTGATCTAGTCATGTCAGTGGACTGACTACCTGCAATGCATTAAGCTAACAGTGCACGTAATATTTGAAGGAGAAGCATCTGGGAGGAAATGTTCTGCAGAGATTAGAATTGGTCTTAATCTGATTTAATACTTATTAAAACAACTGTGATTTCATTTACATAGATAAAGTGATCACAGTAACTGTGGGTTTCAAACATCATGTCTGTGACAATCTCATCTCCTGAGGTGTCATCTGCTTTGCTCTGTTTGGGCTTATCATCTCCACAGGAAAGGAGGACAAAGATAGCATTTCAGACAGTCAAGATGTAGGTGTGTGATTTTTTCTGCTTTATTATTACAGCAGCAGTAATCTTTGTCAGGAAGGCACAGGAACATCTGTGTGTGGTTACACCTTAAAACAGATCAGTAAGAATTGCCAGTGACATCCCACAGCACGTGCAGAGATGCTTCCTTCACTAAGCTTCAGCTCACTTCTGCATCTGAAAAATAAATAATGCTCATATAAATAGTGACCAGAAAGATATTTTATGGGCTGTGGTTTTGTGCTTGTTTTGTTTTGATTAATAGGACCTTGAAACTGAATAGCAGGATTCCAGCAGCCAAGTATTTTTCTTTTTTAGTACAGCCAAACTCTATTTTAAAACCCTTCACCTCTGGAATCTTGAGCTGAAATATTATTTATGTCACAAATGAAAATGAGTACAGTGACATGAACCTACTAGCATGTAGGCTGAGATCACAAAGCCTTCACTCTCTTCTGTAGGATTGTTGGTTTCTGTGTAAGTGAAGGCCAAGGACTTGAACAGTAGAGATGTTTGAGCCCAGGACTCAGGTGCGTTAGAATAACTGGAGGATACTCAATAGTTTGCTTCTCTAAAAATTAAAGTTCATGAGACAAAGAAACCAATGCAGAACTCCAATCTACAAAACAATTAACGTTCATGCTTCAATACTGCAACACACTTGAAAATGTGCTGCTACTGAGAGAAGAAATTTAAGATATTAATGTGGACTTAATTGCTCCTATTCTTTTTAATGTATCCAGCAATTACACCACTGTCTTCCCAGTTTGCAAATGGAAAGTGAGACAAAGGCTGAGGGATCCACTTCTGTACACAACAGTAAGCAGCTAGGGTAGTTTAAGACATTGCTCATCCTATCCTCCCTTCTCCTTTTCCAGAGGTTGCTATCACCATTGCAGGAAGACAGAGGTTTGAACCAAATGCTCATTCCCCAGCTGCTGTACTTCATATTCCAGTTTCAGTGCAAACTTCAACAGCCCTGTGCCTGTGAGGTACAGCCATATATTCTTTTTTGCTATTTCTGCTACAAGGTTAGTTACCTGCAGGAGAGGAGTGAGGTGGGGAGTTCATGATGGTAATATGTAAAACTGCCCCAGCAGTATTCACAAAACTAACTCTTGGAGCTTGAAGATCTAACTCGACAAAGGGACAGCTATGACTCCCTCAAAGCCCAAGATTAAAATCCTCAAAATCCTTGTTTGTCCGTGAAGATGCCTAAAATCTATCAAATTTTCTGGGATAAGAAACTACTCCATTATAGCTAAGACTTATTGAGATCTGTGAAGTGTTGCCATCTCACACCTGGATCTTGTTCATATAGATCTCACAGAACACGTCTATTAGAGCAAGGTCTGCACAAACATAGGCAGAAAAGAATACAGTGTCTTTCATAATATAGAGGAGTAGGTAAAGGATTTTGATTCACTATGTGAGATTTTTATTTAAGTTCTTTCCTGGCTGAAGACTTAGAAGGTCCATCTCAAAGTACCAGAATACCATAGCTTGTTCTGGGCTTGGAGATCTCTCTTTGTCTTACAGAGCTGTGACAGATGACCACCAGATGAAAACAGCACATATGAGAAAGGATGCAATTCTTCAGTTCAGTTGACAGGGCAAAACAAGTTTGTGAGGGAGGCAAGTGGTAGAGTTTTCATACCTCCTCTGTTGACTATTTATGTATATTATATTAGGGATTTACTGAACAAAATAATCACTCCTTGTGACTAGAGTTCTAGTGAATTTCCCAAAGTCACAAGGGAAATATGTGGTGGACCTCAATAGAAAGTTTCCCAGCTCAGCTAATGGCCCAACCACTGCATTGTGTTTTCTTTCTGAGCAAGATTTTTGTATCAAAACTATTCTGTAACTTTAATATTTCCCCAGAGCATGGCCAGCATCTTCCAGGATAAAGGTCTTAATTCATAAAGCACAGCCAGAAAAGAAAAAAAACCACCAAAACAGTATGTTGTTTGTCTTGATCAAATTGTTATCAGGGCTGGCAGAAGACACAAACTGTCATCTCAGTCTTGCAAAGTTATTTGTCCACCTGCAGGATTAGTAATTAAATTCCCAGTTGAGAATCAGTCTGCCCTAAAAGAAGATAAAGAAAAGTAGCATTTCTTTCTTCTAAGCAGAAAATTATAGAGTGAGATTAATTGAGGAGGTGCAATTTTGAGCGAGGCAAGGGGAACAAACCAACACAGTTTGTTTCATTCTAGATAGTAATACCAAGACTATTTTTGGTATTTTGAGACCCTGCCTAAACTCATGTGGGAAGATTGCTGTATGCCTATGCATATGCATATTGCATTTGGCAAAACACTCACTACGGCACACAGCCACCTACTGAATAATAGAACTTAAAAATGGAAAAATCAAATGACAGAGAAAGCTATTTCCAGGTAGTTAATCAAAGGGAGGATCAGAGTACAAAGCCCAAGACAGGGCCAGCACACAACTCTGCCTGAACTGTCACTCTACAGTGGGTTTCAAACATCTGCATTACTTTGACCGAAATGCCATGAATAATTTATAATAAAGAATTTAAAAAAAATATTAAAAAAAAATTAATACCTCACAGTAATCACCTGGTTTCATGTTTATTAGTGAGGTGCTCTGGGGTAGAAAACATCATTGATTTTATGAACCTTTGGGGAGGTTTCTTTTTAAAAATTAACATTTCAGCTTGATATTATTTTAGTATTTACCAGTCAGTATTGTCTTAGATGTCATCTTGGCAAAGGGCTCCTAAACAACTGCCACTTTTAGCACTGCTGCCAAAAGGCCCCCTTTCACAATAAAGCATGCTGTGCTTTGGCAGGAAATCAATAAAGTGAAAATCTGTTCTCATCATCCATACATTTACCATCACAATCAACAATCAAAGGCAAGACCTGGGTTCTTTATCCACAGGCTCCAGCCTCCCAATTTTCTGCTATGAAAGGCAGCATAAATTAGAACCCTTGGTTCCTGTTAGCTGGGCTTAATGGGTATGATTTATGAACCATTAAATGAGGTTATGTAAATTGATCCTTAGCAGAATGCTAGCACACAGGTGACAGGTGCAGTACATTTGAATGATGAGTCCACAAGGGTTCTGTACAAATCAGATTTCAGTGACATTCAGTTTTAGGAAGGAGAAATATGTTGTCAACAAGGAAGTGATTTAAATAGTGCCCTGGGTTTGTCAGCAATTATGCTTTTCTTCTTAATTGCTGCAAACTATATAAATTCTAATAGGAAATAAATTACTGATTTACCAGTTAATGACAAGGGGGTATAGAGAAGAATGGTTTAAACATTAAAAAAAAAAATTGCCTTGTGAGGCCATATTCAGTGATGATTTCATTTATGCTGCTAAAGTTAACAGATGCTTTAAAGTCATATGATAAACTTTGACACGAGCTAAGTGAAATTGGTTTTATTGCTAAGCTAAAGGAAACTGGGTTTTTTGCTACATCAATGGATATTCTTGAAAGGATGAGATAATGTATTTACACAGAAATAAGGACAAATTTTGCTTATTATTTTTTGCTTGTTTGTTGTCTTAATAACCTTTTCAAAAATCAGATCGAATCACATTAACTAGATTTAAAGTATTCTAGCTCACTCTGCCAGGATTTTTATACTAATAGTGAAAATGATTACACCTAGTGATCTGATATTTGACTTATTTCGTTCTCACTGCTGCCCAAAGTGACCATGAAGATTGACTGACTGCCTTGTAATAAAGTTTTGATAGGAAAATATGGCCTTGCTTTTAACAATGCATTTAAATCAGTGCTATCAATGTTCGGGCTGCTTTGGTCTGGGTAGGAGAGCTCTTGGAGAACTAGATGCATTTATGTGATATTTAAGTTCTGCCTTTTCTAGTCTGGTTAATAGCATCTTCCAGCTAGTGGCCTAGCTCACATCTGCCTACTGAATGTTTGCATATTTCTTTGGAATGAAACAAAATAGTGATGGGAATGAAACAGCATGGGTAAGTCTGTATGTAACTCAAGGCTTTGAAGGCAGCAGTTCTGGAGGGTACTTGAAATACAGAGGATAGAAGTATGGTGTGAAGAAACTTTTCAGAGGCTTAGCCGTATTATATTATTTTAATCTGTGGAAGAAAACATAGAGGATGAAAGGGAACCACAAAAAACCTACTAGTAAGCTGGGAAGTCTACTAAGATACAAGGCAAACCAAACAAACTCAAGATATTAACGCCTGTCTATTTTTGCCACCATGTTCATTGGCTGTGTATTTCCTGCTTTCTTTTTTTCTAAATACAGTTAAGTTTGTTCAAACAACAAGCATCAGTTGCTAATTGAATTAGCCTTTCCTATTGTGTTTTACTTCAATGGAGATTCCCTTCAAGGTTCAGCTGCTTACTCATTGCATTGTTCTGCTCAATGCTCATACGTTGCTCGTTGCAATACTTCCCCTTTCACAGAAGCTGTCACTTTTATTTCTGTGAAGAGGATCAACAGAAGTGAGTCCAGAGAATGTAGTGCTTTTAGGGGTGTGGAATGCAAATTAAAAGGATCACAAGGTTGCAATATGGGTAATGCAGGAAAAGAATGATGCAGTTTCATTGGTGGGAAGATGAAGTACTGGGTTTTACTCAGGGTATTAAGGGAGAATTTCATAGCTTTCTTATCAATATTATATGACATATGAAAGTATGCAGAAGATAAGCACTCAGAAGGTAAAGAAAACCTTACTGTGGTTGTGTATGCAAACCTCATTCAGTATCTGCTGTGAGTGCTTCGTAAGACAGCCTTCATCATACAGGATCCCCTGGCACCATGACAGTGCTTCTGTTTCACACCTACAGAAGAGACTGTGTACCCAAAGACAAGTCAGTTACTTTTAAAAGCATTAGTCTGATCTAATAAAAGTTATCCTGTCTGATCTAATCAAAGTTATCCTCTCTCACCACACAGCTTACCTTAGGTCGCTAGCTTTAAATCGTCATTGCAACCACAAACCTATAACTCCAGTCACAGATTTTTTCTCACATGGCTGTGCCTCTTTCAGTGTATGAGATGGCCAGTCTTCATGGAATGATTTACTGCTGAGTATGACAAGTAAATGTGGGTGGCTGGTTTGAAGAACCAAGGACTAATTTTGTCTTATCTTAACATCTCAAGGCACTCAATTTTCACAGTAGAGCTTCTAAGTGCTCTAAAATGCAGAGATCAGACCTTGGTACAATAATAAAGCACAAACATGATGTCTGAAAATTGACAAAATAGAAACAGTGGCCTTTTCTGGAAATGGTGGCTTGTGACTTCTCAGCATCACACAGGAATTCCATAGCAGAATTTGGGATAAGAAGCAGCTCATTAGGACAGCATTTCATTGCCCTAGTCATTAGTGAACTTCTGTGTCCCTTGCAATTCCCTTTCTCACCGAATGTGTGCTTTCTCAGCTTTCAGCAATTAATGAGATAGGGTTACTGAGGTGGTCATATCCTGAAATGGATAATATGGATTCATCCTCAGACTATCGTCTATGTACAGTGAAATGAAATTGAGGTTTCTCATGCTGACAAAGCTTACAAGGAGATTAAGGAATGCATTATTATACTCTTAATAATAAAGGCATTCTTAATTCTGGTAAACCTTATTTTGAGTGTTTGACTATATGGCCTTTATACTGATCTTTTTATATGGATTTTTTAAAACTAAGATTTGTTAAATAATTACCCAGATTATAAAATCTTAGACTTTGAAAAAAAACAAACAACTTTTCATCCTCTGTACTTGCATGACCCCACAGGGAATAGGTTCTTCAGTAGGACTGAGACATTTAGGGCAACAGAACCTTATGGAGCTGATTGAAAGGTGGATGAGAAGGTCATCTGAAGTTCTGGTCCACTGGGATCCCATCTCATACAGACAACTTCTGTGCCTATTGATCTTTCTTATGCCCCCAGAGTCATCTTCTTTTGCTGTCCTCGCTGTCCTCACTCTCTCATCCTCACTGTTTGACAACTGACACTACTGCCATCCTCCCATCTCCAGTTTCTGACCTGCTCCTAACTTCTTCCTGTTCTCCACTTCCTTTCCCTTTATCCACACTACTTCAGTCTTCATTCTGCCACGTCATACCTGCTCTGCAACACCTGGGAAATCCCTGGGGTTTACTGCCTTCAGCTGAAGTGTCAACCATTACAACACACACCTCTCCAAGCTTCCACCAGCTCTGCCCCAGGTTTACTGCAAGGAATATCTAGATCAGTACAGCTTAGAAAGGCCACTAAAGTCACAGAATACTTTCACTGTGAGACAGATGGTACAGAAGTCCTAGGGCTCCATCTTCAACTCAGTGACAGGGCTCTGGACTTCTATTGCCAGGGCTCTGGGCAACCTGATCTAGTTGGGGATGTCCCTGCCGACTGCAGGGGGGTTGGACTAGATACCTCCAGAGGTCCTTTCCAACCCAAACCATTCTATGATTCTATTCTGTGATTCTATAGAGGATTATTGTCATAGAATTGGTATCCTAGATCCTGGGCATTTTTTCTGGGGCCAGGACTCCTAGATCTCCTCACTGGTCAAGCCCCATTTTGTTGGGTAGAGACACTGCAGAGGGGGTTCATTCTCTAGCAGAGACAGAAAAACCAACACAGTTTGTCAAAATTGCTATATGAATAAAACAAAGAAAAAAATCTTAACAAATATAATTACCTAAAATGTCTTCAGCTTTGTCTTCTGAATTATTGAATTTTCTTTTACTCTGCCCTGGACAAAGTACCGTCTCACATGGTGAGGCCCATAGGTTATGTTCTCACAAAGGATGAAGGATGGGCTGAGGCAGAAACCAGGCTGCTATGAAATCATTACAGTGGGAGCATTTCAGTGCAGCTATGGAAGAGCAGGAGATCAGGCCCATTGTCTCAAGTATCATTAACTGACTTTTCTCAAGGACTGATTGTAGTCTGGAGTGAGTATCCATTTAGCTTGTCTCTGACTTTTGTCTCCCCATATCTGTTTCTTTTCTTATTCCAAATGATTCATGGAGGAATCTATTTGGAGAGAAGAGGTTCAGGTAGGAAGGGAAAAAAAAATCCTTCAAAAATCACTTTTTCAACTGCTTGCCCCCATCGTGTTTTTTTCAATAGATTTTTCTCTCTTCTACTCTATGAAGTAGTAGAGGAAGAGGAAGTATATTCATATTGGTCATTAGCATGTATTTAACCACTGATAGTATTCATTGAAAGGATTTCAGCTCCCTGATTCTGTGACTCGTACAATGATATTATCTAGGCATATTACTGTTAGGATTTTTTTTACCATCATGGTTCATGCAGGATAAATCCTTATATGAGAAAATGAAGGTAGACCCTAGAGTGATTTGCCAAACTTCCATTGTTCATCCTGCTAAAAATTATTTTAAAGTCATAAGACTTAATTTTAGGTATTTATTTGTTTATACTATCATGTTTTAGCATTTTCCTGATTTTTGTATCTAATGCTGAAGTATTACATAAAGCAATGTAATGATGTTTATTCTTTTACTTATAAGCAAAAGGGCTAAAAAGACTACAGTTGCTTTTATCTCAAATGCTAGGGGTTCCTGGCAATTAATTCTTTGCTGTAAGCTCACTCAATTAACAAGCAAACAAACGAAAACAAAGCAAAACAAAACAACACAAAAAACCCTCCTACAAACAAAGCCCACCAAAGCCCCTACAAAAACCCAACAGCAATAACAACAAAACTTTGCCATGAAAAAATGATGTTTTTCAGGTATCTTAGACAACCTATTGGCACTAATCACCTGATATTCCTAGCAGTGTGTGTTATATCCAAGGTATGCTTTCTGTATTTGCATGCTTAACAATCAGTTGTTTTTCTTTCAGAGACCATATCAAGTGGATGATATGCTCTGCTCTGCTTTCTTGTACTCCTCATCACATGCTTTTCCAAAATTATTTCAGAATAGCCAAACTTTTCCTTTTGACATGAAATGCAAGTTATGCCAATTAGAAAACAAAGGGCAAATTCAGGAAAGACCAGTTTCCATCTTCTGCATAGTAAGGAAGTCTCTGTTCCTTAGAAGAGGTTCAGCAACTGATTTGAAGCCATGATTCTTTCAACTTTTCTGCAAATACAGTTGAATAGGTCAAGCTGAAACACAAGTTTCACTGCTATTTGGGTTTTGTACTGATGAGTTCAGAAAAGACTGGAAAGCTTGTGTTGTAAGATTAATTTTATAAAATAAAAATAGTGATTCTCATCTGTATTTGGCTTGATCATTTCTACTTTGGTAAATTTTTTATGAATTTAATTGCACTAATATTAGTAGAATAACTCTGGCCTAGCACTTGTCCCAGTAAAGACAGGTTCTGGCTTTATATTCCAGGACTTCTGTAAATGATAACTTTTTGTGCTCAGTGTTTGCATGAAAATCTAACATGAATAATATTGAAGGAAAATTACTCCTTTACAGCCTTATATTAGAAAGCAATGGCCTCTGTGAGCAGGATAAAGTTGCTCAGTAGGAAAATAACTTCCACCTAGTGGCTTTCCAGAAAACTGCCGTAATAGTGAATTTCTTGTGAAAGTCAGATTTCTGATTTTACATAATTTGTGGGTAATCCTGCCATCACAACCTGTATTCAGTTCTCAGTGAACTCAAATGCACTACCTCCACATACATAGTATTTAGTGTGTAGTTCACAGTAATTTTAACATAGCCATTCTTGTGAATTTATCATAACATGCACATCATTCTGAAAAGCTTTAGACTGAAATTTCTTATGATTTCTAATGGTAAATTGATTTTATTCCAGCTTTTCTATTTCATCTGCAAAACATATTTAAACACCAACTATACTAATATCCTCATATCCACTTCAGAAAAGGCTCTCTGTATTATTTCTGTACTTAGACTACCAGCTCATCAAAATTGTATACATAACCATTTGGGTAGTGTGGCTTAGTGGAATATAAATGACTCATAAATCTGGTAAGATATGATCTAATATTTAATTTAAAAAGGAACTCTTCAAGATTCTGGTATTATACATCCGGCAGAGCTGAAAAAAGTCCTGGAAATGAAAACTCAATACATCATTTCTCATGACATTGAAACAATAGCTATTCTGGATCAGTAATTTTAATACTAATTTACAGGAGTTGAAAATATGGCCACTAGGCTCCTTTGAACATTTTCTTTTTGTCTGGAACACAAGTATTAAGAAATTTTTTTTAAACTCAGACAGAGATGAGTTTCTGTTGTACGCAATTAGTGCTACATAGCACTCATGTTGAGCATCGAAGATATATACATTGGCTGAAAAAGGCATATTGGTTGAAAAAGGTTGAAAAGCAATTTTTGACTCATTAAATTGCTAGCTATGGCTAAATTCTGAAATGTAATTCAAACTTGTGCTTTTATAGCAGTAAACTTTTCCAATTAATCAGTAGAAATATTTAATGTAGCAAAGGTATTTGTTAGAGTCTGAGAAATAAATATAGAATCTCATTATAAGCTACAGTGAAATTAGCGATTTTTAGATGTCTAAGCTAAGATAAATGTAAAAAGTAAAGAAGCAGAAAAAAATCATAACAATTACAGTGGATTTTGGATTTTTTTCCCCTTTCCAATAATTTAAAGTGTTTAGTAATATTAACAAGAGAATTAATAATTTTCCAGCTGCATAGCCACATATCTTTTATATAGCCACATATCTTTGTGCAAAATTATTAGAAGGTGAAGGTAGCGAATTCTTTGCATACATGTGGAAAATTATGCAAGATGCAGAACAACAAGTTTGTGTTTTTAATTTAACAACAATTGTCTAAACTAATAGCACACATATTTAATTAATCTACTATAGTTCTCCTGCCAAGTAGATGCAGGAATGTTAATCTCTTAATATTATCGATATATATGGATTGTACCTATAACCTTATTTTAAGCTAGCTAGTCACCCTGTACATATCTACTGTAAACTCTGATTACATGCACTGTACCTGGGGTTTAGCCAAAGTCAAAAAGAAGGAACAGAGTCAGAGCAGTCAGAAATGTTTCAACTGCTGTTTTAAGACATCCTTTTATATTCTGTACTCACAATCCTTATCCTGGAGAGAAAAGTTAAGTTTATATTTAGTTTTGTGTGAAATTGGTAAAACTTGAGTTCAGAATCAGCTTGCTGTGTTCTAGCTTTGATTAACTAATTCAGTTTGGTGCTTGGGAGTCAGAGGGTTAGAAATATTTTTTGCATGTGTGCGAGTGGTTAAATTAGTTAATTTAAATGAATGTATGTTATGTTGAATTAGGTGATTACTATATGGCAATTTTCATTAGTATGGGCCTCATCAATAGAGTTTTCAGTAATTTTTCTTTACATTATCCCTTCTGATATATGATATTTAAGCCATTATCTGTCAAGTTGTGCACTGTGCGGACTAAGTAATTTCTGTTACATGAAGTATAACAGTATGATGTGACAAGAATGAGCCTGTAAATGTATGATGGGAGATTCACAAAGCTAGGCAGCCTTCCTGAACCCTGACTGTGGCCTTCTTGAAGCTCAATGACCTCTAAATATGGAAGGAATTCTCTTTAGGGTACTTCAAAAAGTGTTGAGATCCTATTCCTCTCTTTCGAACCAGCAAGAAATGGGAGATTTCCCCAGCGGATCCAGGAGTGATGGGAGAGGACATGTAGGTCATCTCTTTCTTGCCCTCTGAGTCTTTAAACCTATGCATTAATCTTTTAAAAATCTTCCATTTTTATTCTGATGCTGTGAAGTGAGGTGTCAGGAACTCCATATCTATCTGACTTAAGTTTTCATTACAGCTCAGAAGCAGAATGTCAGTACTTGCTTATTTACTGTAATGGGTATATATTTATTCAGGCTAGTGAACTGCAATTAATCTTGTTTATGGAAGGCAAAATTAAACAATTAAGCAATCACACATACTGTACAAATTTGTCAGAAAACATTTTGAGGGAAAAAAAAGATCAAAGGCAAAGGAGTCCTTGACTTTGTTCCCAAGATTTTAAATTCTATTTTGGAATAAGAGAAATTCAAACAGCCAGAAGATATAAAAGTTTTTAAACAAATACCATATAACTGCAGGAGATTTTTAACATCATAAAGTGGAATTAAACCTCTTTTATTACAAGCAGTTCTCTGTACAGTGAACTGATAGATTTCTTATCACAATTCTAGAGGACTTCAGAGAAAATAAATCTTGCCCCTTCCCACATCCTCCAAATTAGGCAAATAAACCACTCTATAATCCATGAATGCTCTATTAAAGCTGTTAGAAAATGCATCTGGAAACATCTTGCTATAAAACTGGAGAATGAAGGAAGCTGAATACAAACAATATCAGCAGTGAGAGAAATAGAGAACTGTGACAATCTGACACCCAAATGAATCTCGCTGCCAAGCACTAATATTTAGGCAAGTCCTGAATCTTGTCCAGGAAGACAGACAATATGTAAAGAGCTAAGAGAAGAATATTTTAAAATATTTCTGTGATGGTTACTCACACAAGAGGTATGGAAGGAAGATGCTTTTTGTTCCCATGCGAAAAGTGTTGGAGCTTAAAATGTATTTGTTGCTCTAAAAAGGCATACATGTTTGTAAATGTTTGCATTTTTTCAAAATCCTGACACATTCATCGCCTTTGTTTCCTCTCTTCTTTGACAAAAAAATAATAGTATTTGTTGAGTTTGGATAAAACGAAACAGTTCTGTTGCTAACTGCATTAGAAGTTAAGATTTTAATTTCTCCAAAAGAAACGCTGCTACTGATGTTTTCCAAAAAGGCTGCATTTTGACAACAAACAAATGGCAAAATCACTTCAATTGGAAATAGTTATTATAAGGTCTAAATATGCCTATTTATTACTTTTCATATGATGTAAGCATGTTTGCTATTGGAAGAGGTATGAAAAGAAGGTGACCACCTCAGTAGTGTATGTGTGGTGGAGTGTGTGTGTGCATGTGTCTGTGGGGGATGAATATAAATGTGTTATGGTATATTTTACAAAGGGGAAGTGCAGGTGTTTATAATTTATTACCAAAAATACCTAACAACCACTACAGCACTCCACTATGTTGCACCGCCAGATATACTGTAGGATAGATTCACAAAGCCACTGCAGAAAGTACACCAACAGAGATAGATGGCCTTCAAGAACATATAATAGGAAAGCCAGCCATAATGCTAGCTCTTTTCTTCAGAACTCAGTTCCTCTCATTGTCACAGTCAGACTGAAGTACTTTGTATTTACAGCTTAAAACTCTAAAATGGATTAGTTTATCACAGCATAATATCATGACACTAGGATATGAAGGCTAGAATATTTATTCGCTTTGAAGCAAGTAAGGAAAGCTTTTATTTTTAAATTTCTACCACTCAGTGCAGTGCGTCAAACAATCAGTTTTAATATCTTTAGGGTTAAGTGCACTCTTGTAATTTAGAATTAAATTATTTTTATTAAGCACTTTTACTGAATATCTACAAGCTTTACAACTCTGCTGATTAAGGATCTGATAGTGACTGGTAAAGCAGCCACCTCCATGAATTAAGGAAGCATTAGTGAATGCATTCTGTCTGTGGTACTCAGTGCTTAGGCAGTATTTCAAAATAAGTGCAATTTCTGTAAAATGTAGCCATCAAACTGCAAGTGAATCAATGTGTGTGAAACCTAGTGCTTGCATTGCACGGAGACACCTTTTAACAGGTTAAAGGCATTTTTCTAAAGCAGGACAGATCAGATAAAATCCCCATTGGGTAAAACTTGTGCAGAGTTTCTGAAATACTCCTCCATGACACTGAAGCATTTAAATTAAAAGGTAGCTGGGAATATCCAAGGTGTAATGGCCTGCCTGCTATTGACAGCCAGATCTGAGGGAGGCCTGCCCAAATGGCCCAAATGTGGATCTGGGACCAAGGAATGCCCACCACATGCTGATAGTAACCTCCTCTGCAAGCATGCACAAGGTCCTTTATTTTCAGAGATGTTGCTCCCTCTCTGCACTCTCATTAACTTCAATGGGAGCCAAGAATGCACTGCACCTTTGAAAATCAAGCAGCTAAACTCACAGCTTCAGTTTCCCCATCTATAAAATGAGGCTAAACCTTTCTTACCAGCCTCATAGAGCTGTTGTGAAGATTAATTAGATAATGACTGCAAAGCCCTTTGAACACGAAAAGTGCTAAGAATTGTTGTTACCAAATGATGGCAAAGATTGGGCTATTCTTCATTGCTGTCACATAATAATAAAGAGATGTGCTAGTCTAAGGAAAGGAGAGGTGGGAAATAAAGGGCAATAATGGCTGCTGTTGTTTGCGCATATGGTACTGAATAATCTTTGCAAGAAGAAGCCAATCTTGTGAAAAGCTATCTACTGTAATGGTGCTGGGGTTATTGACAGGTCTGGCTATAAGTGCAGGTTCCATTAGATACATCAGCCACAATGTATTCGCGGCAAATCTCACTGATGATTGCCCTCCTGCAGAGGGAGAGATAAGACAAACTATGATTGAAGTAAAAATGTAAACAGTTAAAAAAAGAAATAGAAGTCAACCACTGCTCTCCCACAGGGGCAAGGACCAAGGATTGTTGCACCTGCAAAGCAGTAATAACATCAAATGTTAATGTGATATGTGATTGTAGCACAGATACTGCTTCAAGCTCTTGCTGAAGAATTTGTGTTGTTTAGTATTTTTATATGTATATTAAGTGAAGTGCACTTTCCTCGTCTGGGGCAGTGCAGGGCACAATACTGGCAAACTGAAGGGGTTTCACATGAGTCAAGTTAACAAGAGCATTCTTCGGCAGTACAAGTTAGAGCTTGTGCTTTTAACAGGTCTCCAGCAAAAGCCTCTAAGCTAATACTGGCCCTGTTAATCTCAGGATTGTGTTAAGAAGTATATGTGCGACATTTTTCTCTTTTGCATTTGAAGTTGGAATCATTATTGTGAAAACATATTATTAATTCATATCAATGCATGATATAAATTCTTCTGTTTGGCAACTGGAAAAAACCTGAGTGATACCTCAGTGACAAAAAAGTACCTCTTATTTTCCCAGTGGCAGGGTATGTTTACAGTAAACAGTGACATTAAACTATTTTCAGATCAGAAGGATGGCATAATATGCACCCCAGAGTTTTATATCAATTGGCCAAGGAAGCATTCTAATGTTGATTTATGTGCATGGCTTAACAAATAATGCAGCTTGTGTGGCTGTCCCCTGAGCTGGTCATTAGTTCTCTTTTCCTTCCCCACCCTTCTCCCCCACCCCCAAATAAAGTTTAGCTTTTGGGTTACATTGGGTTGCTCACATTTAGCAGAGGTGTCGATGTAGCAAAGAGAATTAAATTCCTCCACACTTAATTGGAAAAAAGAATACTGTCTAGGTAGAAGTGAAAGACTATTCATGCCACAGAGGAGAATTCATTGTTACACTTAGCAGCAGCCAGATTATTCGGTGATTGCACATGTACTGGCCAGCTAGGCAGCACGCCTATGCCAGATGTGCTGGCTCTTCCTCAGGTGGTAAGGCAAAATACAGAGGTAGAGACCATGGAAAGAAGAATATAGAGAGGATGGAGAACACAGAGCTTTTGTTGTACTGGACATACAGGAGATGGGAGATGGGGATAGCGACAATGGTATCAGAGGTCAAAGACATTGGAAAGAGTGCACAGCAGTAGTGTGGTGAGCTAGGTGATGTGGTGGAGAACTAGAGACACAGAGAGGATGACGTGGCAAAACTGTGTTGGGAAAGATTTAGAAGACATGGAGAGAGCTGAGATAACAGCAGTGAGTGGGTGGAAGATACAACTCCAATGAAAATAAGGTGTAATTGTTTCAGCTGCTCATGGAGCAATCTTCTAAAAATACTGTAATGCTGTCAAAGTTTCAGTGGTCTGGAAAACATCTAACACGTTAGTATCTTTTTTTTTTTTTTATAATGTCTAAACAACATTACCAATGTAAGTAAAACTCTGGTAACACTCTATTCATCGCAGACAAAATACTGGGATATAGAATAGAATGGGATCTAATCAGTAAGTTTATGAAGACAGTAGCATAATCCATTTCAGTGAATGAGTTTTCAGGGAAAATTAGTGATAGAACTGATTACGTCTTTTGATGAAATAAAAAGGTTCTGTTGCTAAAGGAAGTTGCTTAATATAAAAGAGCTGAGATATTTTACCTTGTACTTTGACCTTCTGGTTAAAACTGACACAACATAAATTCCGTGTAGCATATTTTATCTGGTGTGAAAAGGCTGATACAGCCAAAAAGTAATTGCACAGAGGGCATCATTATATAATGGGGTTCCACACAGATCTATTCTTAGTTCAGTGCTATTCAATATCTTTATCAATGAGATGGAAGAAAATAGAAACTTGTTGTTGGTAAAGGCTGCAGATGCAATATTCATGTACAAGAAGTTAGTACGTGACCTGAATTTTAGAGGCACTAAGCATATTTAGCCAATGAAAAAGGAGGAGTTTTGGCTTTAGAAGCTAAAACCACAGATATGTAGCTATTGCAGTGCCAAGTTTTTAAGCACCTTTTGGGCTAAACTCATCTCAAAATGAGCTTCCTAGCAGATGGTAAGAGAGAGATGCCCAAGTTAGTCAACACAGAATGACCCTGTTCTTCAATGCTTACGCACCTATTTCTGATCTGTCAAATCAGAAGGAAACTGCTTCATCTCAAAACCCTCACACTGAATTGTGCACTTAATTGCTATTTCATACAACCAAGCTTTCTATCACTGAGAGTGCTCACTGGCCATGTGGGTTAGCCTTTGGTGTAAGCAAGTTGACAGGTGCACCGCTCATGTTCTAGGAGGGTGTGTTAGCCTACAAGTTAATTTGGATGGAGGCACTTTCCATCTCTCCTGTTTAAGGTGAGTCACTATACGGAAGTTCTAGAAAAACACCATATATGCTCAGATAAGCATTAGATAATGTAATAGCTACTGCCTCTTCTGCCCTCACCAGATAATGGTGAGAAACAGATGACCACAGTCTTAAAACAAAATTATTCCATGCCACCACACTTGTTTTTGAATCAAAATCTAATGCAAGAGAAAAAATGTAAGTAGATAAGCATATGTTGGTAGGTTCGCTCTTTCTATACATGTCTATGTATAAAAAACCCTAAAAGCATCAGGATCATGCTCCTTTGTGGTCTGTGTGGGAACGTGAACAAAGTATGCTTCAAGCACTGTTGCTCTTCAAATTAAGCTTTTTTTTCTATGGAAACTAACATAAAGCAGAGAGGGAAAAGATGGCATGTCTCCACCTAGGAGATATGCTTTGACTTACATCCCATACCTGGATCGGAGGATGGAGAAGTACTTCCAGATATTGTAGTTTAAACATAGCCTCAGAGAACAGAAGTTCCTCCTCCATCTTTTCTGCCTCTCACTATCTTACATATTCAAATCTGTCCCTTTTTATTATTTTCCTCTCTAAGGTAATAAATCCCAGACTTTTCTACTTCTCTTCACAAAACTTTCTCTAGGCTTTGGAGTAAAGCAAAGGCCTGGCATAGTCATTGCTCCAGAGAGCAGATATAAATGTACTGGAGGAAAAAAAAAAAAAGTCCTAAAGCATTTTTATGAATTCTTCTAATTAAGTTGGTGGTAATAGAAAAGAATACCAACCCTTTAATTTGCCCAGGCTACAGAGTCAGAGGCTGTGCAGAACTTCTCAAACCACAGATTTGTTATAGCGACCCTAGGTAGCTCACTCTCCAGATATACTCCTTTCTTTGTCTCACTACTGGAAGTACTAACAAGAGTACCACATGTGGGTGTATTTTCTATAAAGTAGTCCATTACCAGCAAAAAGTAAAGCAAAACTGTCAATTCACTTAATATTGAGTATCCATGAGTGTTCATGTGCTGCAACTTCTGGGCACTGATGGCTATATTTGAATATCTGCAGATGCTGGTGACCTGTGTTCCAGGTTGTGACTACTGGATGAGCTGGCTGTGAAAGACCTGGCTGAGGTCCTCCATGGGGGCTGATGCTGCGCAGGTCACAGTCCCTCTGTGCATTCAGAACGAGCCAGAAAGCTTGTTTGTCTCAAGGTGGCTTGGATAGAACTTTTAGGGTATCTAAATGATTTCAGCTATTGTTTTCAGGACCGTTTTACAGCTCTGTTGTACCACAAGAGCAAAGAGACCCTGTCCATGTTCAGAGTATGTTCCTTATTTATAGTTGTCTTTATTTTTTCTAATGTCTAAACCAAACTCCCTTAAATGTCCTTCTGCAATAACAAAATCCCACAATAATTGTTTAGTTAAAGTGTGCCTTCTTTGCTTAGGGTCTGCTCTATGTCATGTCTGGGCTGCAGTGCAGGGCAAGATATCCACACTGGCCTTAAATGACTTAGATGCAGTCTAGCCATTCCAGCACAGCTGTCAGCTTGGATCAATTTTCCCTTATAAAAAAATGCTGCCATCAGTAGCAACACTTTGTGGCTGAGCTATCTTGATCCCCCACTACAGTTGCAGCAGGGATCTAGCCTATTTATATCCATCAGCAAACAACAAGGAAGGAGTGCTCCTCAACTGGGATTAAGTGTGCACCCCATTCCTGTTGTACCTCTAGTGTCAAAGGGAGTTGGGCTGTTCTCTGGAAAAGTTCCTCTTCTAGATGACTGGCATGCAGGGATGCACTGTGGCAAACAAATACAGTCCGATGACCTCTACAGCTCCAACAAAAGCCAGGTCCTTTATCAGAAATTGTGAAATTTATTTCAGTTTTACCTAACATGATTTTCTGCCCTTTTATGTATATAAATACTTCTTCAAGACAGAATGGAGTTCTCTCCAGCAAAGGTAATTAGCAGCTATCAGTGTGCGGTGTGGAAATGTTTTTCTCATTTTGCTCCTACAAAGAGAGCACACTGTGTATCGCATTAACACTGTCTAATAGCAGCAGATGACAGCTATAAAAAATCCAACAAGAAGATTAACAATATTGCTTCAAAAATCATCACTAAGGACCTGATCATGCTAATTGATGTTTAGGATGACTCATCCAATTAGTTCTTTGAAATAGGACTGGCTGCTGTTCTTACATTATTGAGATTACTATGTTGCAGACTTTTGACAGTATCAAGCAGTCAATGCATGTGAATTAATGACCATTGACCCACAAATGCAGAATCAAGTATATCTATATTGTCTTGCCTCAGCATCCCAGGAGCATCCTCACTCACTGTCTCAGCTGCCTAGCTGCTAACTGTCCCTCATGGTGCACTTTGAGCTCTTCAGATGATAGCAAGTGGGGAAATTTAGGGTACCTAACCTGTAGCGTATTCTGAATATCTGGATGGTCTACAGAAGACAAAGTTCACCCTGTCTTACAAAACCATGAGCTAGGCCCAAACTGCACTTCACACTCTACCTCAGATGTCTTGTGCCACTATGCAAAACAACACAGCACAAATGTTTAACCTTAATGGTGTCAAATAGCTGAGACAGGGACAACACAACTTCTCACCCCAGGAGGAGGCTCATATGCTTCTTTCCAAATGGAAGATGGATGTAAGAGACTACACATTTGAAAATAGCTACATCATCGTAGAATAGGCAGAGATCATTGCCTGTTCTGGCAAGCTAGTGTGCAGGCGAGCGAGGAAAAACGCTGAGAGATCATAGAATCATAGAAGACTCATACAACAACCCAAGTTGGAAGGGACCCACAAGGATCATCAAGTCTAACTCCCATTAGGCACAGGACAAGACTCCAAGATCACACGAGGTGACTAAGGGCATTTGGAGCCATGACCACCTCCCTGGGGAGCCTGTTCCAATGCTCCACCACCCTCTGGGAGAAAAACTTTTTTCTAACATCTAGCCTGAATCTCCCCAGGGACAGCTTCATAGCATTCCCCCATGTCCTGTCACTGTCCACGAAAGAGAAGAGCTTAGCCCTCACTCCCCCCTCTCTGGTGAGGAGATTATAAACTGCAATGAGATCCCCCTTCAGTCTTCTCTTCTCCAGACTGAACAGGCCAAGTGATTTCAGCCTTTCTTCACATGACTTCCCCTCCAAACCCTTAACCATCTTTGTTGCCCTCCTCTGGACGCTCTCCAGCAACTTGATATCCTTCTTATATGTGGGGCCCAGAACTGCACACAATATTCCAGGTGAGGCCGCACCAGTGCCAAGTAAATTGGGACTATCTCCTCTCTTGCTTGGCTAGCTTGATGCACCCCAGGATTCAGTTGGCTCTCTTGGCTGCTGAGGCACACTGCTGACTCATCTTCATTTTACTATCTGTTCTTACTCCCAGATCCCTCTCAGCAGTGCTGCATTCTAGTCTAACATTCCCCAGAAAGTAGGTGTTTTTTGGGTTACCCCTCCCCAAGTGTAAAACCTAGTGCTTACTCTTGTTAAATTTCATTTGATTTGTTACTGCCCAGACCTCTAACCTATCCAAATCTCTCTGGAGAGCCTCACATCCTCCCATGGAGTCCACAGCAACCCCCAACTTTTTATCGTCTGCAAACTTACTTACTAGTCCTTCAAGTCCTACATCTAAGTCATTTATAAAGATATTAAACAGCACTGGTCCCAAGATGGATCCCTAAGGTACCCCACTCGTCATCTGCCTCCAGCCGGAATTAACTCCATTCACCACAACCCTTTGGACTCTATCTCTCAGCCAGCTGTATACCCACCTGATGATTTTTTTATCTAGCTTAATGCTCGACATTTTATCTAAAAGAATACTATGGAAGACAGTGTCGAAAGCTTTACTAA
>VWZO01016881.1:181955-225456 GCA_013396975.1 Bucco capensis | reverse complement strand
CACCAGTATGGGGTCAGCTATAACATTGACAGAATCTATGTTTCCAGTTACTGTCTAATGACACTGGGTATTGCATATCCCATCTGCCTCATTAAAGACAGAAGAAAAGAAAGTATTGAATATCTCTGCTTTGTCAATGTAACTATTTTTAAGGCCACTATCCTTATTTAGTAATGGACCAATATCATTCCTGATCTTCCTCTTACTATTAACATACCTAAAAAAGTTATTTTTGCTATCACCCACAGTACTGGCCAGCTTTAACTCTAATCGGGCCTTGGCTGCACGGATTTTTTCTCTACAACATTGAACAGTTTCGCTGTAGACCTCCCATGTTACCAGCTTCTGCTTCCACTGGATGTAAACGTACTTTTTTTGTCTAATTTCCAGATAAAGCTCCCTGCTCAGCCAAGCTGGCCTTCTGCTTCGCCTACTTGACTTCCGACACTTAGGAATTACCTGTTCCTGGGCTCTCAGGAGATGGAACTTAAAAGTTGACCAACACTGATGCACCTCAGAACCTTCCAAAATTTTTTCCCTTCCTTTCCTCACTAAGTAGTTTCCTGAGCAATGCAAAATCAGCTCTGCTCAGATTCATAGTAGAATTTTTACTAAAAATTTTCTTCCTATCACCAGAGATACAAAACTTGATCACCTCATGATCACTGAGGCCAATTCGGCCTCTTATGATCACATCACTCACAAGGCCCTCTCTGTTAACAAGTAACAGATCCAGGAGAGCACCCATCCTTGTCGGTTCCTTTACTACTTGCTCCAAGAAGCAATCATCAATGTGTTTCAGAAATCTTCTAGACCTATTAGTACCAGCTGTATGGTATTCCCAATTAACATCTGGTAAGTTGAAATCACCCATAAGGACAAGGACAGATGATTTACTAGCAACCCTTAGCTCCTCAAAAAATAGTTCATCAATGTCTTCACCCTGACTAGGTGATCTGTAATAGACTCCCACAACCACATTGGCTTTATTTGATTGTCCTTTGATCCTTAACCAGGGACTCTCAACCTTATCACAATCAGTAATGAGTTGGGTGCATTGCAGCCCCTCAGCTACGTACAATGCCACCCCTCCGCCTCTTCTACCCTGCCTATCTTTCCTGAAGACTTTATAACCATCCATCACAGCACACCATTCACAGGACTCATACCGCCATGTTTCGCATAGTCCAATAATGTCATAACTCATAGACTGGGCTAGAACTTCAAGCTCCTCCTGTTTATTCCTTATGCTGCGTGCATTGGTATGGTAACATTTCAAGAGTGACCCTTTACATTCGCTATTCTTTGAATCAGGCAAGATCAGGCAGATGCTTCAAGCAAGGCTAAAGATGGACAGTTTGTAGTTATGTACAAGAAGGTACAGTGTCACCCACTGAAGAAAGAGGAAAGCATTAGACTCCGAGCAAAGACATAGTTTCAGAAGGGCTGTAAATGAAATATTCAACATATTCATTCAGTGCAGCCCTCATTATTTCTGAACCCACAGAAACCTCCAATGCCACAGGTTACCACACAGCTACAGTGAGACATCTTATCCCAGGTACAGAGTGTAAAACCACTGCCAGTAAGGGATAACTATCCAGCACTGCACTTCTGCATATTCTGCCACCGGCCAGGAGCTTCCTCAAACCTACAGAGGATGACTTATGTTGAGTGGGGCCATGAGACCAGGCTCAAGGGAATGAGATGTGAGTAGACAGGAAACTAAGTAGCTGGAAGCTGACAGGTAGGGGACAGTTAGTTTCATGCTTCCTTGTATGCTTTCTTTGTGGTGATGTGAAGTGAATGTCTGTTGCTTTAAATCCTATTTGCTGTCTGTCTTCAAAAAAAGAATTGCAAAGAAATGTGTATAATTATACACAGATTATTAATCTTCTTCCTGGTGATCTACAACTCTAGCATATTCATCACACTGAAACTGTACTCAAAAGTATTTTCATCTGATTAAAACCACTGATTCATCAATGCATGTAATCCTTTCCTACTGTATGTTTATAAATGGCTCAGAACAATTTGCACATTGGTTATTCCTCATTTTTCATTGTTATTTGGTTATTGTTAAACACCAAGTGCAACACTGAACTTTTACGTTTTGATCTAGCTTTTTGGAGAGGTAAGGTGCAGTGATCTGGGCTACAGATGGAGGAAGCTAGGAATTCTAACATCTGATTTTATCTCCGGCCCTTTGTAAATTCCCTTTGTAGCCTTGGATAATTCATTCCAGTCATGCCTGCACTTGGGGTTGATTTTATGATCACCTTCAATCCTGGACCCCTAAATTTTTTAGGAATTGTGAATACTTAAACATGCTTAACATCCATTGACCTCAGTACTGGAAACTCTGCCATGCTCCAGTGTGTGAAGCTCACTCTGATATTTTCCACTATGCCATGTCTTTCTAGACTTTCTCAGAAGTTCTCATCAGTAGATACTTGTATACTCTCACCAGGAATGTAGCAATTTGCTTCTGACTCTAGCAGTACCTACTCCTTTCTTTACTATTTATGAATGAAAGCTTGCCCCGAAGAAGAGACAAATGATTCACAACAGTATCCTGAAAGGAAACTTGGGATAACTTGAGACCCCACCTGAAGTACTGTGTCTAGCTCTGGAGTCCTCAGCAGAGAAAAGACATGGAGCTGTTGGAGAGGTCCCAGAGGAAGGATACAAAAATAATGAGAAGGATGGAACATCTCTCATATGAAGAAAGGCTGAGAGGGCTGGAGTTGTTCAGCCTTTTGAAGACAAGGCTCTGGGAAGATCTATGCTTTTCAAAACTCAAATGGGGCCTATAGAAAACATGGGGACAATCTATTTAGCAGTGCCTGTTGTGATAGGACATGGGGTAATGGTTTAAAACTAAAGGAGAGTAGATGCAGACTAGATCTAAAGAAGAAATTTTTTACAATGAGGGTGGTGAAACACTGGAACATGTTGCCCATGGAGGTATTAGATGTCCCATCTCTGGAAACACTCAAGGGCAGGTTGGATGAGGCTCTAAGCAATGTGAATTAGTTAAAGATATCCCTGCTTACTGCAGGGGGTTTGGACTAGAGGACCTTTAAAGGTCCTATTCAATGCAAAACATTCTATGATTCTATAAATATTACCTCTATGTTCATGAAATAGAAATGCAATGCTAACAGCTTTGGCTTACACCAAACAGCCCACAGATGTATGATGCAAACAAGAAATATTGGCTTATGGGTCTCAAAATGTTTGAGAATAACTTCAAGTTGAATCCTTGAATGTCTGCCATTATAGACATACTCTTAGGGCATATAGCAGTTTCAGCACCACTCTTGCTAAAATCTTCAAAATTGCAACTTAGTCCCAATAGGCCAGAGATACTACCAGTTAAAATTCTCACTACTTAAACATCTGTTTCCATACACGTTCACAAATGCTCAGCAGCATAACACCCACTTCATACCCACTTCCCTTTGTTCATATTGAGAAACTGGGTTCGTGCCACCTTTGCCTTTTGTGAAGCCTGATACGGAAGATGTCAGAGCATGTAACATGTGCATCTAGGAGATTTTGTGTGAAACTGTTAGCCATTTATTTTATTAAAAATAAAGTTATGTACTGACCTGCTTTTTATACCATACTCTGGTGATAAGAGCATTTCCCCAAGGTTCAATTCTTTCCTCAAGCTGAAAGAAAAAGTCAGGTTGAATCCATAGCTGCCAACAGCTTCATTTTTTGACTGAAATCTCTTATTGGGACACAGATTCTTCATTGGTTATTGGAGCTGTTAAATAGCCCTAAAATTTGCCCAGTCTTGTGAGTGTTCAAAGCAACAGATTTTATGATCATATTCACAGTCCCCAGTTCTCTCAATTTCCTTTTTCTCCAAAAATGCATTAAGCAGTTCATGCCAGGAAAAGATGCAGAGTTCTTCAGCCCACGTGGAGGGAAATTTGTAAAGGGTTATTTATACAGCTGGAATTGTGAGAATCTGGAAATCAGTCTTTCCTTTGTGTTAGCTTAGGCAGCTTCACGCTCACCTGCTGTAAACATTATTCTGAGTTAATGAACTCCTCCCATCTCTTGATACTGGGTAGTTAAAAACTTGTAATGTTCAGTATTATGGTATCTAAGATTCATTATGAATTTAACTACTAGGACAAAAGTTTCCATGTTGAATATGCAAATGTCTTCAGTGCCTCTGAAAATTAGATCGTGCCTCTATCTAGTCAGTGCTTAATTTTACAGTTGATGTTCAGAAATGTTTGCCCAACCTCTGTATTTTATGGTTTTTGTTTGTAAAAATGGAACATTAATACTTAATTGCATCTCAAAACTTTGTGGGAATTAATGCTTCTAAAGCATTTCAAGAATGAAAAGGACAACATAAACTGAAAACTACAGTAATTAAGTATGAATTATTTAAAATGAAAAATTTGTATTGCAAATGAAGTGCTGGAGCAATGTATTGAACAAACCACCGAAAACCTCACAAAAATTACTAAGCAAAATACAAGGCTTAGACATCTTGCAGTACCACCTCTTAGCAAAGTATTGAGCATCAGCTGAGCTGTAGTAATTATCAATATATGCACATAGCCTTATTTTCATGGAAAGCAGTTTCACATAACAATTTTATTTTTGGTGTAAACAGGAGTATGCCTATGGTCAGTCAGTAACCATTGACCTAATGAAGAGCCCTCAACAGTAGTTTCACAGCAACTGCTAGCAACTGACATCTCACTGTTATTCTGTGTCCTTTTTTTTGCAGTATCCAGATTTTTTTTTCCCCAAAAACTTCAAATGTAATTTCTGTGGGGCAGAATCTAAACAGGGAGAACCTGTTTTATTATACGGACATAGAACAGTTAGGTTTAAAACTCCCATAGTGGCATAGGATCCAGTATTGAGAAATGTCAGTGGTAGTACTGCTATTGCTAAAGTTAACATACTGAAAAACAAAAGGAATATGATACTTCAGGGTATGTGTTAGCAAGACACTGACTTTTGCCCTAAGTAGCTAGAGCATACAGGCCATGACACCTACAAGGGTACTAAAAGCACTTACAATACCACCATTTTATGCAGCACTGTTGTACATGTCCTACATCTACTTTGTTGTTGTTGTTGTTATTTTATATCTTAGTTTTGAAGGACTTTAAATGAAATTAGTTATATATAAAACAGCAAGGATATCTCTCTTTCTGCTAATTTTCTTTTCAAATCTATTCTGTGAACCCTGTCTTTCAGTTTAAAAGACAATGTATTAAACAAAGTGATTTAGCTCTTTTCCTATTTGTAAAATACCATCTCAGTTTAAGAACATTTACTAGACACAACCAGGTACAAAATTCAGATATGATTTATAGCAAACACTTCAAGTGAGTATTTTCCAGATGAAACATAGTGGATTTGATTTTGTGAAAGGAAAACTAATAATTAATCTGTGATATGGAGTAATAATATAAGGACATTTAAAAACAGCACTTTGCTAATAAATAGTTACCAATATTCAATATTTCATTTAAAAAGTTGTGGTGTTATTATTGCAAGTTTTGCAGACATTTTACAATGTCATTCTATTCAGAAAAAGACCCAATGGCTGGAAAATGGCCAACATAATGTCATTATTGAAGATGGACTCTAGGAACACTTCAGCAAATTATAGGCCATTTAGCTTGGATGCCTTTTAGGAGGAGGGAATCTTAAAAAGCATTTTTGAACATTAAATGGGTACCACTTAGAAAAGCACAGCTTGATGAAGGATATCCAATGTTGCCTCAGGAAAGAAAGGTCATGCTTCACTACCTTCTGAATATCTTTCAGGTTATGCATAATCAGGAGACAAACAGATAGCATGCATTTGGTTTTCGTTTTTAGAGATTATTCAGGAAAATTTTAAATCAAGAACTAAAATAATGTATTATGATGCTGGTAAGGGAATAAATTAAATAGTTTCTCTAAGAGGAAAAGTTTATTATTCTGAAACAAATAGGAGTAGAGCAACATGGGTATTAATGATACGGCTTTGTACTTTCATTTTATATATATTTAATGACAATAGTACTTACAAGATTAGGCAATCCAAAACTACACCATTTAAGTCCCAACAGAGCACTTAAGCATGTGTATAAAGCTAAGCAGATGCTTAAACAGTATTGTTAATTTAAGTGGAATTACTCAGGTGCTTAAATGATTTGCAGAGCATGGCATGTTCAGCCCCTTCTAATATAAACTTAAAGAATCCAGATTAAAAAAAAATCATGCAACATGTTCACTATGAAGCTAATCTGATAATTAAAGGGCACAGCTTTTTTAACCTCTCCCCTCTCAACATTTTCAAAACACTGAGATTTCACTTATGAGTTCCTGATGCATCCAACTTCATGATCCCATTCTCTACAATTTGTGGTGTCTCAGCTCAGAATATTTCATGTGCTTTAAAATATGACAATGTCATATCATCAAGATTTTTTTAAAAACAACTGAAAAATTTAAGTGTCTTTACGCTTGGACACTGGAGCAAGAAATCTTTGAAATATGTGCCCTACAGAAAACAGGTGAGTACCTCCTTCTCTGAAAATCAGCCCCATTTTAAAAAAGTTCTACATTCAGCATGAAAAAATTGAGACACTCAAGACAGCAAGAGGTAACCCTTCTTGAAATTCTTAACTAAGGTAAACTGTAAAGAAAGTATCCAAGATTAATTGTGCAGCATCCTCAATAGAAGTATATTTTTATGATGTGGAATTGTCAAATTTAGGTAAACCAAACAGATAAACCAAACTCAGAGCACTGTAAAATTGGTTCGGTAAAGTTCATTATTGCAGCAATTTATATTAAACATTGTCACTACTGCATATATTAAACATTATCACTACTGCAAGACTTGACTTGAACATCAAGCTTCCTGCTGAAAATTGTTATTACAGAAAAAGTCCTTCAAACTAATTTATAGCTGACTGCAGTTCTGGAAATATGATAACAAAACAGTGAAATTGTTTGCATGGCAGCATTTTGCTTTACATTTCTTCCAAGACCTATGCAGACTTCTGTTTGAGACACAAATGCTATCGTTAGCATATTATAAACATGTTAACATCATGTTACCCTTCAATCTCTTACTTTTTTTGAGTGTCTGATAAGAGAGGTTCTGACTGGGAAGAACATGAGGGAGATTGGCGGGATTAAAAGAATGACAATATGTAGGAAGATTTTTAACAATTACTCTTTATATAGCCTAAAGACAGTGCTTCTGTGACCACTAGTACAACACGGTGCTCACAAGATTGTCATTAGTTTGATGTAATTACACTTATTATAGAATACTGCAAGCCTACAATAGAAAATATACAACAAAATGTGATTTATTAGATAAATGATGCAAGGTTGATGGAATACCAGTTTATCTCATGGACAGATGGAGGCTGCATGGTTTGTGTAGCTTCTGGTGTGGAAGAGGAACCAGTCTTATAGCAGACAGACCAATTACAGGAGTCAGAGGAGGTGTTGCATTTACAGGACAGAGTAGAAGAAGAAACAAATGAGCATTACACAGTACAAAAAATAGAGATGTCAAGAACAGACTTAATCAAGACATCAAAGAGCACCAATGAGAAGAAATTACTGAAATGCCAAGGTACCACTGCTGGAAAAAAAAAGGGGGTGGGGAGGAATTGGAATTGTTCAATTATGAGCCTAAAATCAATCTCATTGGTATTATTGGAACCTGAAAGGAAACTCACATGACTGGAATGTCAAAATCAACGGTTATCGCTTATTTAGGGACTGAATAGGGAGAAGTGGTAGTCTGGCGTAAGGCCAGGACTGGTTGACCTTTGATCGCCCTCAGAGGGCTCCCCTACAAGAGTACTCATCTTTCTTATGATTCCAATATAAAAACATCAATTGATTGCCTAGAAATCATAGGAGATGATGTCTTTATTCAGACTGTTGTCTCTATGATGTACATTTCCATCTTGGACCTCAGGGTGAGGAGGTAAAGGGGAATTATTGGTGGAACTAAGTATTAGCAGTTGCCTGGGTACAAGAAATTATTCTGCTGAACAGAATAAAATTCAAACTCGAAGCAAATCAATCAAATCAAATGTGAGAAGATCATGAATGAAAAAAATGTGACCAGCAATTGTGAGCTGCTTAAGAATATTTTAATAGATATCTCCCAATACATTAGCATGACAAGGAAGGAAGGGAAGAATAATTATAAGCAAACTTAGCCTACAGTCAAGTGAAAGCAGCTGTAAAAATAATTAATAAGCAAATTCATACTTCATATAAAATAAATGGAGGAACAGAGAAGTTAAGGGTAATGGATCAGAGAAGAGAAATTAGAGCAAACTACATAGAGTTAAATTCTAAAAATACATTTTAAAAAATTGAGAAAAAAAATCTAAAGAGAGATATTGAGATTTTATTAGATTGAAATGGCAGAGCTAGTTATAATTAAACAGAAGCTCTACATCAATATTAAGATTCTGTATTTGGAAAAGCAAGAAAATACATTCGTATTATTGTCCAACGGTGATGTTAATTCCAAGAGTAATTACAAAATTTTGGCTTAGGCCTTCTTACTTAAAGGCTCTACTTCCCAAACAAGCAGCATAGCTACGAGTGCCCAATATGACCAGTTGCCATTACAAAGCCTTGGCTTTTCAGACTGGGAGATTTCTTCCATCTCTTATTGAAAGAGTGAGGAATAAAAAAGTCATCAGCTCAAGGACAGACAAAGCACAACAGAGTCTGACTTCTGCTAACGTGATTAGAGGATCCAGATGGGGGTATGAGTTTGCATTTCTTGACCCTCCTTCTCCTTACGCGTGCACAGATTTACATCTTTGATCCACATTCCCTGCATGCCAGGACGCACACTGAGCCCATTTCTAAGAAGGGGAGGACATTTCTGCTTAAAACTGCCCTACAACCCTGGCGATGATCGTGCAGCTGGGCCATGCTAAAACAGTTTCACGGAGAAGTGCTTGAGGAGAAACCAGTTACTGAGTCATCCGCATTGTTTGGTAATGGAGTTCACGCAAATTACATATGGTTTTGTATGTCCTGGTTTTATCATAGGAACAAGGAAGCTGACAGGAATTCTTTCAATGGGAGGCCCTGAATCAGAAATCTATGTTGTTAATAATAACTTAGAGGATATGCAGAAAGAGAGATGAGAAAAGTATGAGATTTCTCCCTGCAACACTATGGTTAAGCTCAACATGTAGTACTAGCATCTCTTTGGGCTCACAATTTCAGGTCTTTTCTAAGAAGGTTGCCTTGAATTTGGATCAGGCAGTTACATAAAGCTGCTGACATAATTGGTATTTGTAGCTAAATGCTTTAAAATCATGGCCATGTATTTTCTACTTTAAGCATTCCTTTCTCAGGAACTGCATTTCTACCTCAGCAGAGACTCAATGACACACTGCCCACATCTGGTCCATTTCAATGTTACTTTGGATGGATTTCTGAAATTCCATGATCATGCTGGTAGCCCCAGCTCTCCAAATCAATATTTTAAAAAATTTACTTGTTGGATAACTCTAGAGGTTTGCTTCTTTGTGAGGAGTCCTTATCATCTCTGTCTGCTCTTTATCAGCATACTACTAGGTTTCAATGTGGGACTATAAGCTGTGCTCATCATCTTACCATTCCACGCCTGTCAGTGGTTCTACTGTCCAAACCCATATCTAGGCTACTAATATGGTGTAACATGTCCCACAAAACAAAATAATAGCAAGATTCCTTTGACATTCTGCTGTGCCTATATCTCTTTAATCCTCTTCATCCTTTAATTGTAACTTCCTTGAAGGTGAGGTTTCCATTGATGTCTTGCTATTAATAATGAACTTGTTGGAAAAGATTTTAGCATGAACTGTTTTCCTTCTCTGACAACTTTTTTATCCTCCTAGTTCATTTAAAGACAATGCTTGAGCTTTAGGAACAATCCTAACTACAGCTATAGCTTATGTATAGTAGAGACTGTAACTCAAATGATATAGTTCTGCTCTCTGATCAGACCAAGCAAAAACATAAACATATTGGGTATTTCTGAGAGTATAAGATTTAGTCTGATCTGATGCATATATGCCAGTGATAACTGTGGCCTCATATAATCTGCATATACAAGAGTATTGAGTAAAGGAAGAGGGTGTGCATCAATTTTTCCTTGCTGCTGATTCAACCTTTTTTAGAAGCAGTTTGTTTAATTTCAAAGTGAAATAAAAAAATCTTATGTATATTACATTAAAATTGTCTTTAAGGTAAGGTAGTTTGTGTCTTATGTACTTAGCATTCATCAGATGAATGTGACTGGCAAACTAGAGCTGACTAGCTCAAACATTGTGAATTCATATGCTTTCTGCACATTAAGGTCTGTCTGTAGAGAAGCCCAGGAAGAAAGTTAGTTATTTGTCCAAATTCTATAAGGTTTTTACTAAAGAAAGATCAAGTTTGATCAATGTCTTCAGTTTGGGTAAATCAATATGTAACAAGACTCAGTGGCTGAAATTAAAGGCTACATAAATTTAGACTAAAGGTCCTATTTTTTTCATTGTTATGATAATCATTGAAACACCATGCTCAGAGTTTTGGTGATTTTTTTTTTCCTCTGGAAATGTTATAATCAAGAATAGAATGTTTTGTCAAACATATACTCTAATTCCAGAAGGAATTAATTCCAGGAAATTCTTAGAGCTATGTTATGTGGGAGGTCTAGCCAGAGAATTGCAATGGTTTCTACTGGCTTTATACTATACAAACAACCTAAGAACCTGTGACTGAATAGTTGTTGCTACACCACTCCTGTTTGGGGAACAAGCATTATAGTCACAATGCTCTTTCTTTGGCAAAGCTCATTTTAACTACAGGCTAAATTATCAGACCTTAGAAAGAGACTTCTAATTTGGCAGTATCAGCCATTCTTGTTCTTTCTATGTATTTAATAATTTCACATTTCTTTCTAATTTTACTAAATCACTGTCACTGAATAAAAACACAAAGAATTATCAATACTTTAGTAATTCACTCATTTATTTGTGATAGAACATACTGGTCTGTCAAGTATAAATACACCATTAAAGTCTAGTAATTCAGTGATTAATGCATGACTCATGTATATGTTTGCACATTTAATGCAACTGTAAAATGAGCATTCGTTAATAAAACTTCTTGCCCAGTATTATAGTTTTAAATAATACTGAAAGATGCCTGTACATGTGAAGAAAATTTTCTATCACCTAAGACACACACACACACAAATGTATTAGGTGTGTTGATCAGAAAGAAATCAGATTTAAAGCAAAGTTTTAGTAATTAAGAACTGGAAAATAAGGCTGTTAGAGCTTTTTATGGTTGCAGCATAAGAAATAGTGCTCAAGCACATTACTGCAGGCAGTTTAGTATCTGACTCCTTTCACTTTTTATACCAAGACTGGCACAATTTCACCGTGGAGACAGTTTTAGGATAGATTTTTTGCATGAAATCAGCTTTTTTTATTTTTCAAAAGCACAAATGTCAGAAGTTGTCACCCTTTTAGCTTGGTGAAGCACAATAGGTTAAACTGAATCTTATTCTTCAGTAAACATAAAAATTGATGAAGATGCAAGTGATTCCAATCTTTGTAAACATTGGCATAATCTGTAGAGGGATAAAGAGAGAGAATGTGAGACATTGGTGAAAGCATTCACAGTGCTTAGGAGCCCCAATTATGGGCCAAGATTCCATTTGTATTGTTTAATAACAAAAGATGGTTCTTGCCCCAAAGCACTTACAATAAATGTGGATTTGAAATTCATTTTCAAGAAATGCCATGGTACTTGCATGTGCACTGTGTTTAATATATAGGCAACACACTTTCTGAAATGGCATGTATTAGTGGAATAAAGCCACCCTCAGCCTGCATATTGTTAAACTCTCTTCACAAGATAAAAATTATTGTTTGATATTGGGTAAAGATGCAATTTCTTCATTAATGAATTCCAATTTTTAAATGCCTTTCTATATTAGCTATAGAATTTATGCACCTGACAGAATCTGAATGAGCAAAATAAAAGATTTTGCATTCTGTCTCTGCATGACCTTGATAAACATAATAGAAATTAGAAAATATGTTCTATATTTGTTATGGCAAATATATTCTCCAAAGTATTGCAGTAATTATTTTTACGATCAGAGTAATTTAGCACTCCCTTGCTTCTTCAAGTATTCTGGCCTTGGATGATTGCTTGAGCCTTCACATACACATTACCTGCAAAATCTTTACACATTTTTAATACTCCAAACTCTTTAATTTCTTTGAAATATGTTTAAAGATAGTGTAGTTTAATGAAAGGCCAGATGAAGATATTTCATGGTCTTTCATGCCACAGCTGAAATAAAATGAAACTATGTACACAGACATATTATTGTTAATTTTACTCTTCATTTTTAGGAAAATCTTTTTATTTTCTCCTTTCATGAAAGAAAAAAGTGAGCTCTCAGAGAAGATACATCTTTTACATGGAGCAGCAAGTACCATTGTTTCACTTTCATAGGCATGGATCTAGGGATAAAATTCTCTACCATTAGACTCCATATCTCAGTTCTTTGTGGAGCTAGTAATGGATGAACTTCTCCCTGTCCCTCACTACAAAATCATTACAAACAGTGCACAGTACTGCTGGTGCCCTTGGGACCTTTTCATCCTTTTATCCACAAACTACACTCCTGACAGCTATGACGGCCAGTGGAAGTCTCTGGGAATTTTCAGTTCTTTCCAGCTTGTGTTTCTTCTCCCACACCCCATCCCGTTCTCCAAGCTGATCTTGCAAAGCTACTCAAGGGAACAACATTCCTCCCGGAATATCCCCACTTGGTTTGAATCTACACTGTTGTAGTCAGCTGCTGTGTTTCATTCAGATAATGAAATAGTGTTGCCTATAAAACCACCAGAGAAGCACAAATCCTTCTCAGACATATGACTTCGGCTCCATTTCTTGTCTCTTAACATGTCAGTCACAGTAGGCATCATTCACAGAACTCCCTCTTGCTTTTCCTGCCTTTCTTTGCTCCCTAAGCTATTTAAAGTTCTTGGATCTATATGGAGCAAATGTCCTTTTCTTTCCCAGACTGCTTCTTATGTGAGCCATTACCTGGTTTCTTTTTCTTCAGAACCTTGAGTCAAGGTTCCCAGTCTCCCAGCTCTTGCATCTGTTTACACGTGGAGACCAGCAGCATTAGACTGGAAGAGCTTACATGTGCACTGTCCATTGGCTTATAATTGCAGTGTTTGCAGGAAAGGGCATCTCACTGAAGTACAATACACAATAGTGCCTGTAATGCATCACTTCTCTCACCGTGATAACTCATTTGTGAACCTCAACTATAGAAAGGAGCTGTAGGATGTATCTGAGGTCTGTCAAGGCGAAGGCAATTCCACATTGCTCAGAATGACATCATTCTGCCATCCCAAACTACAACAATCAGTTCTTCTTTCCTAGTTATTATAGGACTACATGACTTCCTCCTTGGCTGTAAAGATTTGTCTTCCTCTCTCTGCTGGAGTTTGTCAGCAAACCTGAGCATATCTCCCACAAACTTTCTTTGAGTATAGGTGGTTATTCATATACTGTTAGTATTTATAGGTGATGTATTTATATAGGGCAAATACTTACCCAGTGTTTTACATCAAGTCCATCATTTGCATCCATAGTAGCAAATGCAGGAAGTATTCCTGTCTTCTGAGCATTTACAATGAATTCAGAGCAAGAGTTCCTCTGATTTTTGCCTGCCAAAGTACGGTGTACTTGAGTATAGCCTAAAATTTGCCAGAGGCACTTCCAAACGTTATACAAATCCATGAATCAGAGAAATGGCACTGAACATCTATGTCAGAAAGTGAACTGTGTTCAGCTGCATACACTGACTCAGCTGTTATGCAGACACCTGGCAGATACAGACCTTCAGCTGCCATCTGTGCTGCCTCTATTGCGCAATCACTTCCCTGTAATCTTGGAGTAAAAATGGAGGAGAAGAAGTATCAGTAACTGTGGAGAAAGGAGAGTGCAGTAAGTTTCATGTAACCTCTAATATCAGGAAGTGTCGGTCACGGAGTAGTTGATTTTGCTTGCCACCAAAGCAATTTTCACAGTAGGTGATATACAAAATTATCCTAGACTCATTCAGTTTTTTAGAATAATTGAGGAGAATTACACACACATAAACTCATGTTATATATAGGGCAGTAACAGTCATTACCACAGGAACTGTCTGTCAGATGCCTGTTTCCAAAGAATACTTCAGAGATATCACAAGGAGAAGCCATTAGGTTTTTGTAATCTGTAGAGGGTAATAAATTCTGAGTGACAATACTGGTAGTTACTTTTTACAACAGCATCTCTGCTTGCTGAAGACTACCCCTTACCTTTTCCCCATAGAATGAAAAAGAGAAAAATTAGGATGTCTACCAGCAGGAGGAGGTTTAGTCTTTTATATTCAGCTCTGTATCACATGCACAGGAGCACATCCCAACACCAGAAATTTAAGACAGGGGAAAGCAATAGTGCAAAAGCAATACAGTACAGTGGTAGTCTTCTCATACATTTTTGACTAAAAGAGAGACACCAAAGGATGACTAAGTTGACAGTTCCTGCAGTTAACTCTTCCTCTTGTTTACTTTCCCAACCTTTCTCAGAACTCCTCAGAGCTTTCCAAGTTAAGCTGGGCTGCTATCAATATTAAAAGGTTTCAGAAAGGGGCTATGTGGACTAAATGGGGTAAATTAATAAATTCATTTGAACAACAGCAATCATGCCTTCAGCTTTTATAATTGGGCTTTTGTTCTCAAGCATTTTCATATGTCTTTTCCTTAGAGGTAACCTCATGTGTGAGAGTTAAAGCAGTTCTCTCTTAGACAGCCCTCCGCTCCCTAGACATCAGGCACAGATTAGATTACTACATTTTCTTCTCTGTATCTCTGTGTTTGGTTTCTGTACCTGGTTTTGATCAAGTTGATAGGCTATAGGAATTATGTACGTTCATTACTGTGTTTAGAAACTCTTTTGAACAATATGTGTGTATGCTAGTCCAGAAATGCATGAATTCTTAGTTACAACTATATTACTTTAATTTGCTTCCAGTTGTTTTTTTAAAAATTACTTATTGCATGAAGTCTTCAGGTCAAAACTAAGTTCTTCCTACATGTTAGTATATTCAGTATGTAATGTGGTAGAATTATAATTTAAACTATTCTGCAGTTCTACAAAATATTAAATGATATTTAACAACTAGTGATTAGTTTTTATTACAGAGTTGCAAAGGTAACTTGATGGAGTTTGTGGTTCAGTTTTCTTCAGCTGACTGTTTATTGCATTTTAAAAATGAAAGATTTATTATATTAAGCTGTATTTATGATTTCCATAACCTCTGCAATTCTCCATGGGCTTCAATGCCAAAGACAAAGGCAGCCTGGTGTTTGGGAGAACCTTTGAGAGGCATGTAGCACTAGATAGTAGATCATTAAGTGGCTTGTTGCTCTTAGAGAGAGGCAGATGTTGAAGATTTTCATGATCTGTCAAATTTCCTTTTTTCCCTGGTACATGATAGATGCTTGTTCCTCCTGCATGAGGAGCCTACCATTTGGCATTATTCTTTGTTGAAGCCCTTCTCCTTGTCCATGCCTTGATCAAGCACATCCTATCTGCTTCAGGAGAAGTAGTAAGCCTCCCATGACCTGACCCTGCCATTCTGTACTGAGACTTCTCCTATCCTACTGTTTCTCATGGTACCTGGCAAGCCTGGGAAGTGCCTCTGTTGCATGCTAGGCCAAGCACAATCAGGTGGGCAGGCTTTGCTGCCTGTGCTTTTCACCCTGCCCATTGTGCCTGCAATTCCACTTCAATGTCCTCACAATTCCTTGTATTCAAGGGCTTCTGTGAAAGCTACCCACTTCAGGATTTATTTTACTGATTCATGAATATTTTAAAACACATTCCTCATGAAATCACAGAATCCCATCTTTTAATTAAAAAGTCAGGTGACCATCAAATGCCTATAGATTGTAGTTTCATCACATGCAGGCTGTTCTGAAGATAAAATCTTTTGGGAATCTCAGTTTCAAGGCTTAGGAAAGACCTTTCTCACCCATCACTTCAGTAACTCAAACTTGCTGCTTCCATTGAATTGGGAAAATGATATGAAAGCCTGAAGTGCTTATTAAGTTTAATGTTTTCATTTACCTAGTTTACTGCCTTCCCATCTGCCAATTACTTGCAGAGGACTTAAAATAAGATAGAAGCTAAAGGAAATGCAGTTATCCTACTGTTGTCTATTTAGCTTTCATTAAGTAAGTTGGTGCACAGCTCACATTCATTCTCAAAACCAGCCCATCATCTAAAAGTATTTACATAAGACTCTTTGCATTATATACCAACCTCTGCAACACTAGTATTAACTACTGACATCTGCCAAGGCTGACTAGTAAGTGCTTTACAGTATCAATTCATCCTAAGCAAAAAGCACGTTTGAGTGCTGCAGTGCTCTTGTTAATGCCAATAAGGAGTATCAGAGCTCATATGACACCTAGCAGAAATTAGTACCCACATTCAAAGAAAAGCTTTTGTTATTTTCCAGAGTATTCTGTGGACTTTATTGAGATGACTGCATCTGACACCTGCTGTAATATAAAATGCAGCTATAATTAGCCAACTGATGCTCTCCGCAGTTTAGGTCGAATCCCTTCTGTGGGAATTATGCTTTAAAATATTCAGAACTCCAAGTGGCTCTCATTACATTTAATTTTTACTTAGAATTAGGTGGTCTAGAAAAAAAATTTAGGATTGTAATAGCCCCCTGCTGAATGCCACACAGCAACGAGAAAACCCATAGATTTTTTTCCAAATAAAAAAATGAGAACAGCAGACTACACTACAGCCTTCAATTGAAGTCTGGCTTTCCTTAATTGTACTTTTTGCACTCATCAGTCTCTCCTCTTCAGAGCAAGCTACAAAAATTGCCTGAATAGCCAAAGAAAAGTTTCCCACAGTCACTGGCCACAGAAAAACACCATTGTCCTTCCTCACAGTTTGATGGACAACATTTCTATAAATGGGTAGCCAGTCTGTCAATGGTACCCTTGCTGAAAAGGCAAAAGAAGAGAACAGATTCTGCCAATATCTGACAAAGCATGTTAACACATAATCAGGCATTCACTAGTCAGGCAGCTGCCCCTGGGACCTTCATAACACAGGTGCCTTTAAGCCATTTCCTATTCACAGATAAAGGAAACAAGCAGGAGATACCTGGGAAAGGAGCAGTCTATTGTGGCCTGTCAAATGTCCATCTTCTAGGCTGCCTGCATAAAACCAGAAAGAACATAAAGGAAACTTCAGCCTGAACTACTAAATTTTAAACCAGCAACACACTCTCCAACTCCACAACTTTAATCTTCATTTAAATAATAATTAAAAAGGTTAGTAAAGGAGCACCATGCCTTATAAAAGGTACCTTCTTCATTCTTTTTCCTGCATTGAAGTAAGCAAAAGATCTGTCGTGTACCCAAGGCCAACAACTGGAAAAGAACCAGCAGTGGTGGTCCCAGGACTATCACCTTCGCCCACTGCAGTTTTGGTATGTTTTTCTCCATGCCTAATCTGCTCACTTCTTCACCCAGCTAGATTATTAAATTCATCCTTTAAATAAGGAAACTGGAATTTTCTGATGGACCAGTTTAGTGTGACTAAAAGCTGATTAAGTTGCAGGACAAAGACTCTTTCCCTCTTTTTTACAAATTTTATCTTAATGAGCCTAACAAACAAGTGACATTTCATAGTCAGTGTTACCTACAGGCCACTAAGTAGAGCAAACATTTTAGCAGTGAATAGATCATGATAAGACAACTTAACTTTATACAAAAGAAAACATCTCTTCTGTGGTTTTGCATAAACATGCCCATTTCATACAATCAGCATATTAAATATCAAAAACTATAGCCCCAAGTAGGAACTCAGTTTACCTTTAANGCCACAGGAGACCCCGAGTGATTTTCAGACTGTGCCTGACCTTTAAGTAATATCACTGGTTTTTCATGGTGATTTTAGTAGCATTGCCTGTGTGTTCCATGTTAAATACATGAAAAAAACTTTACGAAATTCTACGGAAGATCCTGACGGATGCAATACTGAGAAAAAGGTTTCAGGAGCTGTATTACAATCACTGGAATTGCTCTTATGTTAGGAGGTTCCTGCAGGTGATGCACTGTCTCTGAGAACATTAACTGCTGCAGCTCAGCACAAAGCACTTGCAGCAGAAGCCAGAATATGGCATGCTATGAACAAATAAGTATGGAAACCTCTTCTGTGCGCTGCTTTATGAAAGAGTGCTGATGTCTTGCCTTCCAAAGAGTAGAGTTATGACTTCCCACAATTACCATTCTCTAGGCAGATCTACTCTTTCATACAGGTGTTCTTTTTATATATATATATATTTATATGAATTTAAACCAGAAAAGTTTCTGAGCTCCTGCAAGAAAGTTATTCAAATGGAATTCATAGCCATAATGAAATTAAGCTGCAGCCAAGAACTAAAAAGATTAAGGTAAAAAGCAGTGTTTTAAAATGTAAATGAAAAAATATCTATGATATCCTTTTTCATCTTTTCTTGGTCAGTTTTGAGAGTTTGAGGTGCTATGGGGTTTCTTAGCACTGCCCATACCTGTGCAGCTGAGCTGGAGTTACCCTTCTCAACATTTTAAAAGGACTGCTTGTTCTGTGTTGAATCAGCCCCAGGTCATTATCAAACTTACAACCTAGGCCCAGTCTTGCAAGGGCTTTTACACACAGGCTTAGCTTTATGCACATGAATAGTCCTTTAGAATTCGTTAGAATGATTTGTGCACAAAGTAAGCAGGTGCATGACTAGCTTCACTGAAGGATTGGGACCCAAAATGTCAAAGACTCCATATTGCCTATTAACAAATGCCTCTTCTGCATTAGAAAAATACTGACAGCGTAAAGACGAGTGTGTTCTTTTGTTTTGTCTGTTTAGTATAATACAATGGAGATCATTCAAATAACTTCATAGTTAGTTTATATCCAAAAAGGGCATTATGTATTTACTTATACAGATGTAGAATTTGGAGATTACTGCAGGTGATATGAACATTGAGTGATATACCCAGATGATCTTAAAGGATTTAGGTGCCAATGTTATACTGAAATATGGATATATTAACCCCCTAAGGCTATTTTGAGAGGCTCAACTCAACTATATAATATAGGTCCCTAATTTCAACTGTCAGTCCATGAAACTCATGACTAAAGCAGGTCTGGATCTGGTTCATGAAGTCAATGGAGGAGCCTGCTATGATGCTGAACGATTGATCAGACCAATAATGATAGGTGTGTTCTATTAGATAACTGTCCAGCTACTGGGGTATAGAAATCTATAAGCTAAACTGCTGGAGTTTAACTTAACAGTTCCACAGGAAAGTCTAGGAAGACCATATGTTAAGAAAAGGTCTTGACTTCCAGATAAGTTGTGTGAAGAGCTTGTATGTAGCACAGCTGAAGAACCCTATTTTAAATATTCCTAAGCATCCATTATTATTATTTCTTTTAAAATAATAGTCAAGTGATACTAATAAAGATGCAAGCTACAGCTTTTAAAATCAAGCACTCAGCAATCAAGGAATCCCAAAAGTTAAAGTTTCTCTGAAGTAAATGTGCTATATTCCTGTTTCCCTGTTAAATATAGATTTTTCAAGTATGCCATTAAAGCTGAGTTAAATATATAATGTGGAGCATGTACATATTAATGCAGTGGAAAATTATTAATTTTTAGTTTATCTTCAGGTATAAGTACTTAATTTCACAATGCTTGTGTCAGTTTACTGACAGTTTACAGACAAGGAAAATGCTGTGAGCATAGACACCTACTCAACAAGACACCTTCTACAGTTTCATGTGATAGTCTCAGAAGGAAATTATAGAAAGGTTTGTAATCAAACTTTTCAAAGTAGCTATAGAAGTCCAAAATTTGTGAGCACAGAATAATTATAATAATAGTTCACTGACTTCTAAGAAGAGCCATGGATCTGGGCCTTGCAGAGGTGAGTTCTTTATTCCAAATTATATGACTGAAGAATTATGTGCAGAGGAGGCTAATCTTATTTGCAGACAGCAGTGAGAAAGAAACAACAGACAGGTAAATAAAACTTAAATATGATGTAGCATTACTAAACAAAAATGTGAAAAATAATGACCAAAGTAAGGCAAAGCATGGAACAATATTAGAAAATCTGAAAAGTGAAAAAATTCAGAAAAGAAGCGCCATGGGTCTATATGCATGTCAGGATAAGGACATTAAACAGAAAGCAGGCAACAGCCTCATGAAGATTTTGAATTTTTTTAGGAATGACAAAATTACTGCAAGTCATAAATATAAGATACAGTTTTATTTCTTTAAAGGCAATTACATCACAGCTTTATTTCCCACAGGACATTTCATACAAATCCCATTCCAATCCTGCCTGAACAGGGCTCTTGGAATTTTAATAGAGTGAGAGAAACACCAAATGGCTAGCAAAGACATTTGCTTTGAAGGAATGCAGGTCCTATTGGAGAATAAGATTTGCAATTCAGAGTCTTTATTTGATGAAGTTAATAAGCACATAGCCACATTTTAGGAAAGCAGGCTGAGTTTTTTCAGCTGGAGCAGTGCTTAAAATTAGGTACCAGCTTCAGTAAGTATCTTGTTGAGCCAGGATCCAAACCTTAGTTGGAGTGATACCTTTTCCTCGTTACCCAGTCAGTGACAGAAATTAAGTGCTCTTCTGAAATTAATGTTTGGAAAAATAAAAACTTTTATTCTGGAGGAGACTTTGTCATGTCCTATTCTATTTTAATCCAGTGGTTAGGATATTATCAATTTTCTTTTTATAAACTGAGATAATTTAGAGCAGCACTGATAATCTGAATATTAAGGAAAACTACATTTACAGAATTCAGTGCCAAGATGCACCACTTTTATGGGGCTTTGGACAGAACTCAGGGTATTGTTTTTATCTTTGAAGCTCCAAATTATTGAAGTTTAATTTTTTTCTGAATTGTTGTCTCTTTTGCCTTTCTGTGTGCTACAGCTGGTATAAGCAGAAATACACAGCACAAGCCTTTCAATTCAAGGGAAAAACCTGCTTATATATTACACAAGCTCCTTAGCTTAGCACTTCACTTTTTAGCACAACAAACCTCAACCAGTGAGTGGTATGTTCTGCAAAGCTCTCACCTTTCTTCTGTTGGTAGTGAGAGACAAAATTAAAGTGCGAGTTCAGAAATTATTTTAATGTAATATTCACCAGAAGAAATAATGCTAGTCATTATGACAGTGGTGATAAGCAAACAGAACTTGTGTCAATTTATTGAAGTTTACTATGATTCTAATGTGCTTAAAGGCACCTAGAGTTGGGAAGAAGTCTATGTCTTTATCATTTTATGAACCAAATAAAAAGGAACAGTATTCTAACACCAAAAGATAATTCTTTTCAATTTCAAAATTATTTTCACTCAAACAATGACATTTGTTATTGAAGAACTTCGCAGTTTAGTGCTTATATTTTTCAAGATAGCTTTGGTTGGAGAGGCTTTTATATGCCTCAGATCCATTTCAGGGATCAAAGCTGCAGAAGATTTAATACTATCTTGGTAACTCCATCCTTGAATGTTGAAAACAATTCCAGATGCTTAAGCAAAATGGGCATGCATAAATCCATGGGCCCTGGTAGGATGCACCCATTACTGCTGAGAGAGCTGACAGATGTCATTGCAAGGCCACTCACTAGGCAATGGGCACAAACTGAAACATGCAATTTTACCTTGACATCGGGAAACTGTTTTTACTGTGGGGGTGACTGAGTGCTGACACATCTTGCCTATAGAATTGTGGAGTCTCTCTCTTTGGAAATATTCAAAACCCATGTGGACATGGCCCTTGACAACTGGCTTTAAGTGCCCATGCTTGAGTAGAGGGGGTGTTGGAAAACATGACCTCCAGAGGTTGCATCCAACCTCAACTATTCTGTGATTCTATCATTATTTGCTCCCTTGGTTATCACATTATTAAAATATCTGAAAGCAGGCATTACTGCCAAGTTACATGTAATTAAATCTTCTGATCTCTCTTTCTAAACTGTCTTTATCTCCAGCAATCTATTTCTTGCCAGTTTTCTAGAAATCCCCTCCAAGTTACCAGTATCTTTCCAGCAATAACAGCTTGCATTATTTTATTGTTTATCAGCTTTAGTGAGCATGCCATGCAATTTTCTCTGTTTTTATATGAGGTCTGGATTTACTGTGCCCAGCTTTACTGCCAGAGGTGATAGAAAATATATTCATTTTTACTGTGCACTACATGCCTTGAGCATATAATCATCTTTAGAACCATTCTGCCCTGTCTCTTCCATTAGATATGAATGTTTGACATACTTTGTCTTACCTGTATTTGTACATTTTTTCCCTATTCTCATCTTTTCACATGCTGTCATTCTTTTAATCTTTTAAATCATGTTGCATTATTTCTGTTCTGTTCATGCTTGCATAATGAATTACATAATTTAATCTGTAAAATTTCAGATTATGCCAAATTTATTTGTCTAGCAGCTGCAACACTGAGCAAGGCCTTCTGAGATAGTGAAAGTAGAAGAAAATCAGTCCTCTTTTTACCCATAGGAATCATCATTGTTGCTCTTGGAGAAGATACTTGCCATCAACAGGAAGAAAGCCAAGATTCAGTTTCTGCTTAGTAAATAATAGGTGGACATCAACAAATCTAGAGATTACTTCATGGTCTTTTGCCTACCGTTTTTGTAATGATCACTGAATAAATAATAGTGCATCATCTGCACCATCTCTTGAGACCCTCCACATTCATTCATCCTCCCTTATATTTCCATGTATAGGACAATGTAACTTCCAGCATCTTTCTGACATTTATTCACTTATCTCTTTATTTTTTATTTGAAATGAAATGGTTTGTACCTCAAAACAATCTCTTGTTAGAGGTAAAGACATCATGCTGAAAAGCAAAGTAAACATCTCAGGTCTCTCAACTACTAAAGCTGTATCTAGCTACTGCTAATGTAGGCATACCCCTGCTCCATCACTCCAAGAAAGCTGTATTTTTCAGAAGTGGAATTTATGAGGTAGCTGAGCATTCACCACTCGAAGTTAAAACTTAGTTCAAATGCCTGGACTTGATCTATCTTTGCAGGTCATTGAAGATTCAGTCAGGGCAAATTGCCTCCTCTGATACTGAGAAGCAACAACCAAGGTGAGGGTGTTACATCGGTGCTCCACATTCTGTTCTGACCAGCAGATTACTTACAAGTTTATTCAGTGTTATAGTGCTGGTGGGAAAAGGAGATTGCATTTTTCTTTATTCATGAAAGCTTCATGGTTTGATCCAAAAAAGATAGTTAAGTTTCGCAGAGTTGCTTCAGCTGCCTATCCAGAGATAAAACTGCAAGAGGCAGGGCAGGCTGAAGGAGCCAGTGCTTGCCCATGAGCTGGAATTAGCATTGATGGACAAACTGCAAAATAAAATTTCACAGTCTTTCTTAACAGACTACCATGTTCTGTGTATGTGTTCAAGATCCTTACATTTGACAAAAATAGTATCTTTGAAGGATTTAAGCAGATTTCTGTAAATTTTAGAGCTTCCAAATCAGGAATACATTCTTCAGTAAGCATTTCTGAATCCAAAGAGTGGTTCTCATCATTTGAATCCAGCCAAATGCCATCTAGCTTAGATAAAATATTCTTGCAAAACACAGCTCTCCTTGAAATATATTTGTAACAATTAGCACTGAAGTCCTCTTACTAGATTTCCTCTGGAACTGAGCAAGTTTTATCTGAATACTTTAGAGAGAAATGCCTTTAAAATACCTCCCCAAATATCAGATAAATTAATCTCCCTTTCTAATATTTTTATTTAAGAATGCTTTAATATTTGTATATATAACAGGACTCACTATTTTTCACTGGAATAAAAGATATTGGGGAGGAAAGAAAAGGAAGTGATATAAAGGATCAAAATCAGGGTATCAAATGAAACATCATGTCTTTGTCAGCATTCACACAGTCCTAGGAAAGAAATCAAGTAGACTGTTTTAGAGGGAATACAGTTTTGCAACCTCCATAATCAGAGTACTCTGACAGACATATTTCTTGTGGTCTGATGAAAAAACAACCTTGCTGTAATCAGAAGAGTCAAGGCTTTGAAGGTAAGCACATATGAATGTAAAAAAAGTGAAGGCATAACCCGAAAAGCAGAGTTGAAACAAGCACAGTAGTCTGATATACATAAAAAAACAGACAATTGCCTCTCCCTCCAGAAACAAGCATTCAGTGGAGGCACTCCTTTAAGCGAGCCTGCCATGTGCCCATGCTGTCAGCTCCATGGGGGCTGCTGAAGGTCAGGAGGGAGCCAGGAAGCAAAGAAAACAGTGATGGAGCAAGGTGACCTTTCAAGGGAGAGGACACCCCACAGGAGCTGCTGCAATTTATGGTCAAACACTGGTGGCACGAGAGGTGCCAAAGCAACATACTCCTGGGCCAACAATGTGATTTCATGACCACTGAGGTGATCTTTCACCTGATGGCTGCAATGGACCTGAGCTGAGAAAACCCTCAGGGTACCAGAGAGGTCTTGAGAAAGGAGCAAAAGCTAAGATGATTCCTCAGGCTTGGAAAATGGTGTTGCTTGCCACACTGAAGAGATAACTACTGCAGGAGAGGGTCCTCACAGCAGCATGGAAACCCAGGTGGTCCAGAGGACAGGCAGAACCTAGTAAGGTCTGAGGCTGTTCCCAGCCCGGGCCCTGCTGCCACAGCCGAGAAGGTGCCCCGAGCCGCCGCTCCTATGCGCAAGGCCATAGTCGAGCAGTGCAGCCAGGCAAAGGAGCCCAGAAGAACGGCTACTCATCCCAGCCTGGCAGTGTGAGCCACAGCCCACAAGGAGAGCCGCTACCCCGCCCGGCGGGGGCGGGGCCACCGGGGCTGGCCACCTGAGGGATTCGTCATCGCGGAGCGACAGCCGAGACGTAGCTCGTGGCTGCGGCTGGGCCCGGTGTCATGGCGGCGGCGCACAGCCCGCTCCAGTCCGGCAGTCACGCGCCGGAGATCGGCGCCAACTCTGCGGCCTCGCAGGTGGCGAGCAGCGCCATGCGCTGCCTGGCCGGGCTGGTAGGGCAGGTGAGTGTGGGGTGGGCAGAAAGGGAGGTATGGCGCAGGGCTGGCCCCGGCGCCGAGGGCCCAGCACAGCGCTCGGCGTGCCGCGCTCGGCTCGCACCGCTCCGTCTAGGCTTGGAGGCCTGAGCGGGGCGTGCTCCCGCTTCTCCCCGGCCTGCGGGGCTCTTCTGGGCTTTTGGGATAAAGTACGGCGCCGGAGAGAAAAAAGCCTGACACAAATAAGGGAGCTGCTTCGCTTCTGGGGGTTGTTCACTCCCGGCGGCGGGAGAGCTGAAATTCTTGTCATATCTGGGGGACGGCAGTGCGCACTGCAGCGCTCCTGGCGTGGGCAGCCCTAGGGTACGTGGCCGCTGCTGCACCTGATAGTCGGGGCCCTGCCTTTGCCTCTTAGTGACGGAATGTTTCATGCCACTTTGTAGTTTGGCGGGCGATCTCTTCTCCATGAGTATCTGCAATCTGCCTAATTGATACATCTTAACAATTAATGATTCCGAATTGAAAAACTGTGAAAAGCTTACTGTGCATTAAATCAAAATTAATGATCAGGAGCTTGAAGTTAGCCGTGCCTTGGTAATAACATACTGTGAAACACACAGTGCATCTCAGTGGGTCAGAATTTTAAAAGCAGCTTTGCTCTGCGGTACTTAAGTTGAAACACCTACTTTAGGTTTTGTAATGGCTATGAATTATTTAACAGATGTTACGGTAGTGGTGGGAGGCCCTTATAAGAAGGCTTTAGTAACAACTTAATTATTACCATAAATAATTTACAGATTAATTCCTTTTCCAGTGTGGAAGCACATATGTTCTGTGAAGGTGGCAGAAACACACTTTTGCTTCTGAAATTAGACAGCAGTTTAAAGGCCAGATGATGAGTGATAGCTGTGGGAGATAATATAACTTAAGTTTATGTTACATAAATACTGAGAAGTAGATTCTGTTAGATAACAGAGGTAGTTTAGTAGCTGCTGACTGCTCTGAAGTTATTTTTTAGGGCATTTCACCTCTCATATGAAAAGAATTGTGTATTATATTTGCTTCTCTAAGTATGCTAGCAATTACCTCCATTTTCAAACAGAAATCATTAAAATTAAGAGCCTGAAAATTCATCTGCTGACCAGTATGAATCTCAATTTTCCTGTCTCTCAAAGTGATTAAAAATTGACTAGGCTTTTGAACAGGAGTGCAGTGCTCAACATCTTGATCATACACTGCTGATTCATAGGACTATTGAGACAGGAAAAACTATCAATGTGTTGAGGACAGACTATCCAGTAATTCTTCTGGTGAAAATTTAAAATGTAATCAGTGAAGAACTAGTGACTCTTCATGTAGATGCAATACTGTCATTCATACTGTTCTTACAGTGTTAACTTGAGTGAAAAGTTGAACTCTTGTATTTATGAAAAACACGAAGAATAAAGGAAGTTTCTTAAGCTCTTAAGCAGGTACTCATTGTGGGTTTAATTAGTTGTTTTCAAAGCTATGTCAAACACTCTAGTTTCATTCTCTTCTTCAGTAGCTTGCTTGTTCTCCATGTCTAGCATGTCACCGGAGAGAGCTTAGTGTTTTTTTAACAATATTTGGGTGTGCATAGACAATTGCAAGAGACCAGTTTAGAGTTGCTGCATCCCCTCAGTACAGTTACAGTAGTTACAGTGCAGAGTGAAATTGCCTTTGTTGGCATTTGGAGTTTATTCTTTCCATGAAAAGAAACCCATTTTACTGTGCACTGTACTGAACTACGAGGAAGGGTCTGGTTGCCCCATTTTAGTGGAGAAGACCCTTTTAATTGTGCAGTTGTGCTTGCTTCCAGTTGTTGCGTTACACTCAGCCAGTGCTTGAGTTCTGGTAGCTTACCTACTTTAGCAGTCCATCTTGCATTTTTGACTGAATCCACTGATTTCCCTTTTAGCGAGATGGGTGTACATGTGCCAGATCATTAGCTGTCACAGTTTGTGATCCATTATAGTAGTTTAAGTTGGTTTTATGCTAGCAGGTTGGACTGTTAACAGGAATATTTCTGGTAGTCACTTGCAGCACAATGACTTAGGAGGATAACACCTCTCTTAAAAGCAATGTGACTGATGGTTAGAAGTTCTTTAAGCCGCAAGTGACCATGTCTTTCATAAAAGAATTTCAAAGAGCTGAAATGATTTATGGTCCTTTAAATTGCTACGGAATAGACTGTGGGCTTGTAAATATAAAAGGGCTTTGAAGTTGCCATATCACAGAATTTATAAACCTGCTTATCACAGTTCTTACAGCTAGAAGGATGTGAAACACTAAGAAAATGAATTCTACTGTACTACAAACATGTTTGGATGCAGGAGTGGTTTATTCTTTACTTATATTTAATAACAGTGTCTATGAGACTAAAATAGCACTTGCCTCTAAATTATTCTAAGTCAGAAGCTTTACTGTTTCTGCACATTGAACCACCTGAACACGAGTCAAATGCCATGATATGAAGGCACGTATCAGCTGCCTCTTTTTGGAAAAGGAGGCTGATTAGGAAATTGCAGTAAGACTCCTGTTTTCTTTCATTAGGATGACTTATATCTACATGGTTTTTACCCTTTCAGTGGACTGTAATGTAGCATATAGCAGATGTTACTCTAGAAACTTTGGGAAGAAGTAGGTGCTTCAGATGACCACATATGCACAGTGGTTTAATTCTTAAAGTTGTATTCTTACTAAATTCTACATACATTCTTGATTTTGTAAGATGTTCAAAACTAGTATTTCCTAAAACATTATTTTTCTTACATCATGTAGTTTAAGTTCTAAACAGGAATAACCATTTCTGTGAAAATTATCTAAAATAGATTACATATCTAGTCAGACCATCTCCTTTGCTATGTAATTTGAATCTTAACACTAGATTTAACGCCGGTTTTTGACTAAAGAAGAAAGACTCAGGTTTATAGCTCTTTGCGTATAAAAGTGTGATAATGCTAGGGTTTAGCACTAATGTAGAACAACTTAGTATCTGTTGATTTGCTTTGAGAGTGATGGAGGAACTCTTGTGTTGAATTCTCACTGTTTGCTCATACAGGGTGTGGTGGATTCAGGAGACAAATCATATGCATTCTGTGTTCTTGTCCGTAATATATGATCCCATAACATATCTGTAGACTAGATGGTAAAAGTCACTTTTGTCATCTGTCTGAGGTCTTTTTTTTTTTTCTTAAATAATGGAAGGTGTGAGATGTGGATATACAAATAGGCATGCAACTTGGGAATTCTCTTTTTCTCAAATGGACTACCTGTATGTCCATTTGTTTTTTAAACAAGAGTTTTATCTGTATTTAGAATTTAGGAGATCACTTAAGGGTTGTTTCAATTGAGAACAACCTACTTGGCTTTGGGAAATGAAAGTGATTGCTACCTCAAGATCTTGAGAAGAGCTTTAGTGTAACAGAAATGACAAAGGTGGGTGTGAAAGTATGTAGTTCGTTAGTGATTATTAATCTCCTTTGTATTAGAAAGTGAAAGTTTGTTTTTAGCTTGTAGAAGATGCATAATTCTTGTTAATAGAACTTCAGATTGACTATATGTGTTTCTCTTTATTGCTTTGGGAGTTAAATATTGCAATTCCTTGGCAAAGAGAATAGACTACGGCGATTTTAATCTGAATGCATAAGAAGGGAAACAGTGTGGTTTGAAAATAAGACTTGATAGTAGTGCTTTGTAGTGCTTTTTATTCTATGACTTAACATTGAGAGTTTTTGAAGATACATTTTTTTAAACATTTGTAATATAAACCTTTCTTTGGATTAGCAACAAATAAAAAATGCAAGAATGTGACATAGTGCAGTATCAAGACCATGTTTGTTCCTACTCATGGTTCTATGATCTGTTAAAAGATATGAATGATTAACGCGAGCGATGTGTTTTCCTATGACAGTTAATTGAATTGAGAATACACTAAAGTTAAAGATCAAATTAATGCAATGGAAGTGTGATGAGGCAGTAAGGAATTTTTAATTTTTGAATATACTCACAAATACTTGCTTACTTTGAAAGTGTCAGCTGTTTGAATTACAAATGGTGTCACCTCTCCCATGTCCTCATATAAAAATGGGGTCTGTATGAGACCGAGCATAATTTCTGTCCACCAGAAGTCTTGTATACTTTTGTGACATTAATACAACATAACAACATAATTTTTTGTTGTGTTTGTTTTGCCCTCTTGAAGCTTAACCTTGGAGACGATATCGTGAAAGTTGTAATTGATTGGAGCAAGCTTCAAAGCATATCAGCACTTCAGCCAACATTGCTCTTTAGTGCACTTCAGCAGCATATTTTATGTTTGCAGGTAAATATTTCATTGGACACATTCAACTTGACAAAAAGGATCAACAACTGAATGTAGCTATGTTACCCAAACTGTAAAATTTCAGTCATTTTGATCTTATATATTGCTATGTCCAGCAAAAAAGAATGCCAAAGTGTTGTATGCTTGGGATTCCACTGTGCCTCATAGGTACTCACACTTAGGGATGTTTTAGATTACTGGTGGGAATAGCCACTGTAGGTGAGCAGGCTGAATAAATGCAGCCTCATTGATTTCTAGACTTGCATTATAAATGTAATACATTTCCATCTATGGTGGGTTATAATTAAGCAATAAGACACGGCAGGTGTGTGTCATGCTATGATAATGATTCCATGCGTTGGGTGAGTTTTGAGGCTCATGGAGTGCTTTCAGTGGTTCAAGAAGTGGCATTATCCCAGCATGACACATCCTGGAGTGTCTTACTGCAATTAAATACATTTTCAGCGTAGGTGTGTGGTGACTTTTTTTTTTTTAAAGAGTAATTTCTTTGACATTAGTGTCTCATCTGGTGAAGTAGCCAGTCACCATTACTGTCATTTCTTTTAACTATTTGAAACTTTCCAACCCTGCCCAAAGTACATGTAATTTAGTTGCATGTCGGAGAGGGTTAGCAGTTTGTCAGCTGGTAATTGAACAGTGTTTTGACCTTGATAGTTGGTTTTTTTTTCCTTCAGCTAGTCAATGATTTATTTCAAGTGTGTAGTACTGAGAGGGTGAAAAAAGAAGTTCCTGTATTTGCTTGTCTATAGGTAAAAGAAAGACCTTTTGTAGTTTCCAGACATGCACCAGATCTTTGGTGTGATAAACAAGAAGAGAAAATACGCAAGATAAAAGCAAGTAAAAATTATGTTCAACTGTAAGAGCACAGCAAGTAGGAATTTTGATTCCATTTCAGGAGGTGTGACTGGTAAAAATCATGCTGTCTTTTTAAAAAATTAATTTATAGAGGGATAATAAACAATGAAACTCAGATTAGATGAAACTGGTAAAAAATAGAAAAAAAAGAGGGTGTGACATATATATACTGAGGTTTTGTTATTACATTTTGTATAAGAGCTATTGCAGTAGAAAAAGCATTTTTTTTGCTGCTACAAATGTCAGTACGTTCTCTCATTTAATTTCATGACCTAAGTAGATAATCAACCATGTCAAGAAAAGCATGTGTTCAGGATAACGCCTATATATTTCATGTCTGTGTTCTCTCATTCACTTGGGCAACTGCAGTTTCAAGTGGAGAATGTAGTGCTGTGGTGATAAAGGCCTTACACTGTGAAAGCATTGGCTTTCATGTTAAGGAGGAAAAACACTAAGCCTTACTATTCTGAGTAGGCATTTGAATGACATGTTAATTAAATGGCATTGGTGCCAACGATTAAAGCTTTGATTTAGCCAGTAACAGATGAGTAGCAGGCAGATTATTGCAGAAATTTGGGAGTTTTCCTATACAAAATCTAAAAGGCACAGGTAAAAAAGGCCAGAATCATAGTGTACACAGTATTTGGAACGATAGCTTTTTAAATTAAATTTATTCATTTTTATTTTATTTTATTCATGTGTTCCATCGGAAGCAGAAGTTGTAACTACTGCAATAGTACCTGGTGTTTTGCTTTTTGTTTTGGGGATATTTTGGCTTTTTTTTTTTTCCCTAACCCTAACATACTGTTTTCTTTGTTCAGCCTCTTTTAGAAAAACTTCAGTTGTTGATTAAAGAGGAAAATACAGACCTTGAACCTGCAGATAAAGCAGAAGGCCAAACCTGTGAAACAAATTTAGATATTCGTGATGGAAACTGTCAGACTGAAGAAAAGTATGCAAGTTATGACTTGGGAGAGCTGAAGGATGCTCATATTAATTTTGATCCAGAGGTGGTCCAGATTAAAGCTGGAAAAGCAGAAGTAAGTGATTTACCGAAATTAAAAAAAACCCAAACAACCAACCAAACCCAACCCTGAGCACTTTTTAAGTTTAAAGAATGAAATAGATACATACCATTATGTTTATTACCTGCAGATTGACAGGCGGATATCAGCCTTCATCGAGAGGAAACAAGCTGAGATCAATGAAAATAATGTCAGGGAATTTTGCAATGTTATTGATTGTAATCAAGGTAACTGGCTAATCACACTTTCATCTTCATAGCAATTTAATGGTTTTTATTTTTTTTTATATTTTTCAGAAGCATTATTGTATATTTAACACATAGAGTAACTGTTAAGAACTTGCATGTACACTGCAGATGTTGTCCAATAGACAAAAGAAAGTAGTCACCGGGTGACAGTGCTTAATGCATCCCATACCAAAAGATTATAGCTATTAGTAGGCTCATTTTAAGAACTGTCATTTTGTAACTGTTGTTCCCAATGTTTTAGCTTGATGTTCCTCTCAGATGCAACAGAATTGCAGTTCGGAAATGACTCGTGAATTGCATATTCAAATTAACTTTAATTTAAGGGTAGTTAAACTACAAAGAAGTATTTTTTGCAATGAAATTTAATTATTAGCTACTAAGAATAACTTTTTCCTTTCCAAATTTCTCACGCTGTTAGTGTTTTAATCAAGAACTGGCACAATTGGTTGTATCTATAACCAAACAATCTTAAATCAATACATTAGGCTGGATCCCATTAGTATAATCAGTAACTCTATAACCAAATGCATCTTAAAAGTGAAAACACTTTTATATATGTAAATAGTACAGAGACATTTTCTAAGTACCTGTGAACCCAAATGCGCATTGTCTCTGTGATGTACTTGCACTTTTAGAGATCAAAGCTTACTATTCTGTAAGCTTTATAGGAAGAGACTAACTCCTTGACTATTAGTTGGAATGAAAATGACATCTGAAGATAGTAGATGATGGTTGATAGCAAAATACTGAGTCCTAAAATTAATTAAGTACAGAAGAAATGTTGCTAAGACCTTCCTTGGTATGTTCAAGCATAATAAAGGATGTGTAAAGCTTTGGTGTATATTAACAGCGATAAAATAGTATGAGAATAAACTAAGATAGTCTGTACTGTACGTTTTTATGGTTAAACAAAATTAAAGTCAAAGGCATCAGAATAAATACAGGAAGGTGAGAAAAGAATGCTGAGTAAACTAGAGCAGTCTAAAAATAGAACAGTTTCAAGAAAGGGCATGTAAACAGAGCAACAGTGGTAAGTAGGGAAAAGACTTCTGTGCGGGAAGAAAGAAACAGATTACAGAGAAATGCAATGAAAAGTAAGAGCCAGATAAAATGTAAATTGGAAGAGATTTGGTTCTGAAGCAATAAACATTTATATACATTGTGCATACGTTTATAGAAGTGACTTAGCGAGTTAAAACTAGTAGATCCATGCAAGTGTGTGAAACTTAATGAGGAAGCATTTATAGAACAAGTGAAGTATTTCTGATGTTTTTATTGTATGAAAAACTTTAATTGGATTTCTTAAAAGCCTCAAAACTGATGATAGTTAGAATGCTTTAAATTATAAATACATAATTGGGATCCCACTTCTTATATTATTATTATTATTTATTTAGAAAATAGCTGTGCAAGAACAGATGCAATTTTCACACCTTATCCTGGATTTAAAAGCCATATAAAGGGTAAGTGACTATTTTAAAACTCATTTATTAAGAGTGGCCAGATAGAAAAGCACTGATGTATTTTTTACTTTAAAACTTTTTGTAGAATGCTCAAAAAATGCAAAGTTAACATACTGACTTTTGACTCTAGTGAATTCTTCTACATTTTCGCTTACTTCTCCAAGGTTTTCAATTCCATAACTGCTTCATTAAACTGATTGTTGTACACTAAAGACCAAAACAAAGTAGCCTAGTTTCTTTGTCTGAAAGATGGAAAACATAAAGCAGGACAGAGAAAATGAACAGTTCTTAGCTTTTCTTCTAAAGTGAAGCCAGCAGTCCAGTTAAGGAACTGAGGAACTGAGACTAAAAAAATTCTTGTTTTTATTGGTTGATATAAGTATATTGAATTAGAAAGTAGTTTTAGGACACAGTTGAAGTTCTGAGACATAGATTTATGAGAAGTGAGAAGCTGGGGACCAAGTTTACCACTGCCCTACCTTTTGGAAAGGAGTAAATAGCGTAGAATTGATTGTCCTGCTCTCTCTTCATCTGTTGCTGTCTACATGTACACAAGTTACTCTGTGTTTAAAAGGAAACAAACAAAATCTCGAAAATAAGAATGAAAATTACCCTCTCTTCCATTTGAGAGGGTAGTATTCAGTTTTCCACTTGATGTGGGTTCTAGAAGCCAATTCATTATACTGTGAAGTACAATGATAGGTATAAGCATTAAAATGTCTAGTGAGCTAAGAGGGAGATGAGGAATTGAATTTGAGTTCAGAATTTTTCACTAAGAACCCCTTTTAGTAGTCACTTTTAAACTGAGTGGTAGTTTGTAACTTGGATAGTGGCATATTAGGGGGAGAAAAAGTTTGTACTTCAAGTAACTAAAACCTGAACAGTTAATAACTGAAATTTGAGTAGCACTTAGAAAGGAATTGGAAGTAAAACCAGTATAAAATGAAGAAAGAACGTAGAGTGGCCTCCATGAAGTACTGAGTAAGAAGGCGTGTGCTTCAGCATCTGATGTTGCCAACATTTTTTAAGTCTACAGTACACTGCAGTAGTCCTGTCAGGAAGGACTTGAGAAATGGTCATGGTTTAAAAAGAAGTGACCAAAATCTTCCAATGAAGATACGCTTCATCAGGGGTAAATGATAGACCCAGAAGCAACTGAAGAGTCATTACAGCTGTTACCTGAATAACAAAAATTTCTAAAAGAGGATTTGCTTGCTGGGATTTGTAGTGATTCTTCTAGCTGTACACCTCCCCTCATCTTAATGCATTTATGATGCAATACTAGGTCTGGCCACTTTGCATTCACAACAGCTCACCTGTGTAACTACTGACATAGACATGGGGATTTCTGCTATTTTTCAGCAGCTAATGACAAATTCTTCATACTGCCATTCTACATGAATGTATGAGTAATTCTTGTACTTTGAATATGTAAAGTCTTAGGTTTTTCTTTAGTTATGCAAAAATAGGAACATACTTCTACTTTAACTTTTGATCTTCACATGAGAGACTGGTGTGAAATTGATTTAACACAGCTTTTAATATTTTGGTTGTTTTAATTATATGTACTTCGTGTTTCATGTTAATATATGTTAAACTTGTGTTCTCTTTACCTAGTTTCTAGGGTAGTAAATACATATGGACCTCAGACTAGATCTGATGGAGCACATGGGTCCAGTCACAAAGCAAATGTACCCATTCATGATTGTGGAAACCAAGCTGTGGAGGAGAGATTGCAAAACATTGAAGCACATTTACGGTTACAAACAGGTTTGTATCATGTTTTAATTTTGACATCAGTGTGACAGTTTGTACTGCAGTTATCATTACTGTAGTAAAACCAGGCAAGTCTATAGAAATACTGACTGTAAAAACAGTGGATAGATCCACTGAAGAGTTCAGTCACCCCAAGTACTCCAGTCTAATGTTTAGGTTCTTATGCCCGAAACGGAACCCACATTTATGCTCAAATTAGGATGCTGAGGTAGTAAATCTACATTTGATGTGGTGGCGAATGAAGGAGAGGCATTTCAGAATGGGATTTAGAAAAGTCTAGAATGTTTGAAGGTCAGGTTTCTCCATAGCCAGTGGAGTCCTTCTGCCTTGAGCCACTTGAACAGGAAAAGTTGAGGTTAGGACATAGTCATTCTTCATGGACACCTTGTGGGCTGGGGATAGGATGAAGCCAAAAGACAACCTGAAACCCTTTTCTAAAGGTGGATAATTCTTGAAATAGTTAGGTGAGAAACTTGTTTCCCGGAATGTAGGAAGCTCATTGTCAATACGTCCCTTCAGCCGTGCAACATGAGTCCACACCATTCACTGAAATAAATGCCGTAGCCACGAGGATACTGACTCTTTTTAAGTAATTGCTTTCCTCACCCCAGCCCCAGTTTTCTAGAATGTAAATCTATCAGGCACTTATCAAGGAGGAATGAGTATTTTCCCTGAAAAGTTTTCAAAATGGAAAAGAAGCCCAGATCTTCTTCACCTGGTAAAGTGAATGTTCTACATATCAGTCTGCAGACACACGCTGACTTTTTTTGTCTTCTGAATAGTGAATAGGTGCCAAATGGTGCACGTTGACTAGGTTACTAGACTCCTGTGAATCCATAATGGATCAAAGTCGTCTGGTGGCAAGGACAGTAGAATACTCCTAGATACTGCTGAGGCAGCAGTCAGAGCTTGACACTTCAGCTGTATGGCTATCTCAAAAATAAGGTGTTTTTTGTGCATGGAAATAGAACTTGCAAGTGGCTAGACAACATTAAGGTTACAACATGTAGTAGCTTTGGAGTTCATGTGTATCAGGGATAGTGATTGGGGGTAGCTAATAAGGGGCTTTTGCTTCCAGCTTGTACCTGTAATGGGTGATGTAATTTTGTTTGAAGGAACAGGTCAGTTAAGCTATGACATAGGGAAAAAGGATGAAAGTGTGCAACTCCTGTCCAAATCAGCATTCCTGGGGATGGTCTCAGGATCATTTGTTACTTACCCAGCAGCTGTGCAAAAAGTACTCATCTGAGCAGGCAACCTGCCTCAGCTATCTGCTCACCAGTTTTTGTTTCTGATGACAGTTGTTCTTACCTGCTGTTTTTCAGAACAGTTTCTTCTAGTGCTGGCACTGCTCTTTTCCCTTTACATTAAGAGACAGCAATATTAATAAGAGTGAGAGGTTAGCTGATTTAATTAGTAGGTGCTGAATGATGACAGCAGAAATGAAGGAGGAAGGCTACCTGCAAAATTGTTTGTCTGAAGTGAAGAAATCTGTGAATGGCAAAAAAGTCAGTAGTGCTTATTTCAGAAGTTTGTGGAATAAAATTGTCTTACCAAACGGACTTGGAAATAGAAGGAAACGGGTGGCAAGAGAAGAAATAAAAGCTTGCTAAGACTTTGGTTGTTAGTACTGTCAGAACCAGACTATGATTTTAGTTGGGATAGCCTATAGTTAATTGTGATAGGCAGTGATTTCAGTTTATAAAATACTCTGTAGCATAAATAAGATGCTGTCTAAGGATGATCTCTTGATCAGTTCTGTTCTTATGTGGGGAAACAAGCCCAAGCTGCTGTATTATAGCTGCAGACAGCAAATGGGTTGAGGTGGGGGGTTTTGTTGCTGTTGGTTTTGTGATACTTGTGTTGGAGGTTTTGTTTGTTTGCTTGTTTGATTTTGTTTGTATTTTGGGCTTTTTTTCTTTAGTTCTTTGGGTTTTGTCCAAAGTGGTGTTACTGCATTAAACATAGGCATTTCCCACACCTGCTTCTCCCATCTGTGGTCAGGCAAACACTGTTCTTTGTCAAGCACAACTCATACTGTCCTCTAAGCTCTAATGCTCGGTGGAGATAGGTTTCCTTCAGGAAAATTTTCAATATCAATGTTGAATTCATATGTGGCCTGCCGTCCTGTGTGTTCCCTCCTGATGCAGCTGTCAGTTTTGAAGTGATAATATTTGGGGTGTGACCGGTGTATTGTAAGAATGATCATTGCTTGTTCCAGGGAGCTTGTCAGATGTAATTCAACCACTATATGTAGAGTTGTCTACTGCCTTCACTGGCTTACCAGTTGGTTTTTACCTTGAATCTTACTAATTTTACTTTTTTATTATCCCACCCACTCATTTTGTTTCAGCTACTTGTTGACAGCTGAACTCAAACAATTTGCTTGTAAAACCTGTGGTCTTTAGTTTAAAAAGTTATTTATTATTTTTTATTTATTATTTTCCTGATTTCTTTGTATTTGTACTGGTGTATGTAGGTGGTCCTGTACCAAGAGACATTTATCAGAGAATTAAGAAGCTTGAAGATAAAATCCTGGAGCTAGAAGGACTGTCTCCTGAATATTTTCAATCTGTAGTAAGCAGTTCTCTCAAATTGTTTTAAAATACCTGACTGCATTTGGGACATCTGTACTTAAATAGTGTAATGTTTATATTTCATTTGGACCATCTATCTAAGTTCATATTTGTACCTAATTTCATATTTGAAAGAAAATAGCTTTTGTTGAGGTGAAAAATTGCAGTCACTTGAGCTTAACTAATTTGTAAGAAATGTATTTTAGAGGTTGGATTTCTCCCTTCCCACCTTAAAATCTGAAGCATTTCTTCTGACAAGAAAATTGACTTAAGTTTTGATCTTGATACAAATCATTAATGGCTTAAATCAGCTGAAATCCTCTGGATTTCTGTACATGATATGATTACTAAAGATCAGCTTTGTGAAATAACCTTCAATAGGATGAGAGAGTAAACCCTTTAAAAATATTCTTTTAGGTTTCTTGCTAGTGTTCAGGCAGAGTTGTGTCTCTTTTTGAGTAGTAAACCTTACCCGTCACTCACCAAAGAGACAAAGACAAAGAGAACTTTAGTTTTTACTACATCAGGCTCTGCTTGGCTGTAGAGATTTTTGTCTGTTACCTTTTTTTCTTTCCCCACATTAACAATAAGAAAATCTCCTTTACTGTTGATTGTTTCAATTAATATCTTCTCCCTTGAGAATAGACAAAGAAGAGTCAGCAATTAATAATCAATAGCAATATTAACCAATTTTTGTTTCATTTTTTTGTTTGTGTTGGACCCCAATAAAGTTCTTTATTTGTGAGGCTGTTCCTTCAAGTTGTTGGAAACCAGAATTTAAAACATGCACTTTCGTAAGCTGAAATTTCCATGGAAAGTGCTTTAGGATCTTCTCTAGAATGGAGATCTGAGGAAGAAAATTGTGATGATGGCAATAGTAGTGTTGTGCAGTAATTTGCATTTTTTTTTTAGCTCAAAGTTGTGTGTAAATATTGATGTGGATACAGGAAAATTTCAGGAAAAAAAAATTGACAGTTTCAAAAGCTGAATATTGATCCTGGTTTTATCAGAAAGTTGATAGTTGTTTCCTGTCAAGCATGGAGAAGCTTCAGCAGCTTCTGACTGCTCTCCAGTAGTATTTCTCGTGATCCAAAGTACTTAATTATAAAAAAGATTTCTTTAATCCACGGAATGGCAGTCAGTGTTCCTCCTGTACTTTAAAGGCTCTTGTCAGTGTTGTTACAGAATTACTTGTGCTCCTCTGTCGGTGCAACATAAATCCATTTTGATTATATCTTTTCTTTAGAGCTGTTCTGGCAAGAGGAGAAAGGTTCAACCCCCTCACGTAAGTGCTGTTAACTTTTGTTTATCTAAAGTTTAGGATGTTCTGAGTGAAAAGTAGTCAGAAGTTTTACCAAGCAAATATCTAACTTCTCAGAAATAGCTGCATCAGTATTGGATAGCTTGCTGGCCAGGAAAGAGAGAGGAGACAGAAAGTTAATGGTCATCACAGTTAAACGAATCTTCTAAGAGTCTGTATTAGGGTAGTTTAGTTAGTGTTTTCACCAATTAGAAGGATGATAGGATAAAATAAATCTGTAATGATGTTAATTAAGCTGATGATAACAAGCAATTTGTGAATACTGGTCAGCCTCTTAGTATCTTCTTCTTTTGTTTTGCTTGATTTATTTATTTATTTTTAATTCATTTTATCAGTGTATGAAGAGACAGTAAAAGTAGAAATAGATGGCTTGGCAAAACCATTGCAGAAAGACCTGACATTATAGAAGATACTAAACTAAGTCAGTAAGACTTGCCACTTGCATGACACGATTGCATAAGGGAATGCATTTCTCCTCAGTGCAAGTGAAGCCATAGCTGGAGCACTGTCTGCTAGCCATCACACTTGGAGACCAATGGACTTGGGAGAATGGTTAGGATGGGACGTGGGCCATCTGATACTGGAGGAAGTAGGCTTGTTTGCATGAGAAAAAAATCCTCCATAGGGTGAAATAGTGTTATAAAAAGGATGATGACCAGATCTTTCTGTTAGAAGAGATAAAACAAATGTCTGTTTAAGTGTGCACAGAGGAGTTTGTTGTTGGCCAACAGGAAAAAAACTTTTCAGTTTTAAAGCTGAGTTCGACAAGATCTAGATAGTCTCATCTAGTGTTTAAACATCAAAGGATTTTGGGGTTTTCATGAACAGGTTAAATAATCATCTAATGGAAATTGCATGGATATATTGATCCATGATTAGGACTGTCAGTGTCTAAGTTTAAATTCTTCTTCTGTCAAGTTTAAGTAGCCATAGACTAGATTCAGACAATTGTGCAAAAGTATTTCTGTCATTTAGTGCAATGTGCAGTGACCTCAAGTGTCAACTGCTGAGCCACTTATCTAGCAATTACAAGATGTAAATGATTGGAGTTTTTATTTTGTTCTTTTAGCAGAACTATTCACTGGCTGAACTTGATGAAAAGATCAATGCTATAAAACAGGCATTACTGAGGAAAACAAAGGAAATCAAGTCCAAGGAGGCTGAGCAGCTTCTTCGATAAAAAAAGTCTCTTCAGAATCCTCATCACGCTTTACCTTAACCATAGACCTGAGTAGTGTTCATTGGGGATGACTTTAGCATTGAAAGCAAAGCATGGATATAAGCTCTTTTTGTACAGTCTTGAAAACTTTCTTTCATAGAATCATTGTGGTTGATAAGAACCTTCAAAATCATCAAGTTCAACCGATAGCCCTGCACTACTGCTACCCCTAAACCATCCCCAGAAGTGCCACATCTACTCGTGTTTTTAAAATCCCCAGGGATGGTGACTCTACCATCTCCCTGGGCAGCCTGTTCCAACACCACACCACACTTCCAGTGAAGAAATTCTTCCTAATATCTAATCTAAACCTGCCCTGGCACAACTTGGATCCATTCCCTCTAGTCCTATTGCTAGTCACAAGGGAGAAGAGGCCAACACCTGCCCCTCTACAACCTCCTTTCAGGTAGTTGAAGATAGCAATAAGGTCTCCCCTCAGCCTCCTCTTCTCCAAGTTGAACAGCCCTAGCTCCCTGAGCCTCTCCTCACAAGGTCTGTTCTCCAGACCCCTGATCAGCCTAGTTCCCCTTCTCTGCACCCTCTCCAGCACCTCGATGTCCTTCCTATACTGCAGTGCCCAAAATTGCACACTGTTCAAGATGTGGCCTCAACAGCACCAAGTACAGAGGCAAGATCACCTCCCTGTTCCTGCTGGCCACACCGTTCCTGATACAAGCCAGGATGCCACTGGCGTTCTTGGCCACCTGGGCACAATGCTGGCTCATGTTCAGCTGGCTGTCAGTCAACACCCTCAGGTCCTTCTCTGCTGGGCAGCTCTCCAGCCACTCCTCCCGAAGCCTGTAGTGCTGCTGGGAGTTGTTGTGTCCAAAATGCAGGACCTGACATTTGGCCTTATTAAAACTCATACAGTTGGCCTTTGCCCATCAATCAAGCCTGTCTAGGTCCCTCTGCAGAGCCTCCCTACCCTCAAGCAGACTGAGCTCATTTAAGAACAGTCTTATTAATGAAATAATTACTTAAAAATGATGAATGTTTTAAGAATAACATTTTAATAATCCATTTCCTTCTGTTATAAAGGAGGATTTAAGCTTTGTTTACATGTGGAAAGTCTTAACCTGCATACAAAGGCTACATTTCACATGAAATTCTTGATGATTGGGTACTCAAAAGGGCTATCTTTTGAATACTTTTCATGTAAGTAGTTTGCATAAAGTTGTGAAAAAAAATTCAATACTTCCTCATAAGTAAACTGTCTTAGGGGAAAAAACAAACAAGAAACAAAAAAAAATTTTGCAGTATGCATCCTTACCTGCATTTTTTTCCATATTTGTCACTGTTTTCACAGCTGTTAGAAATGCAGCAAATTACATTTCTGCTTGAAAGATGATTATGTAAATCTGATGTGTGTAACTTGTTCTTAACTTCCTCAGTGTCCTGTAGGAATAACAAACTTAATATAGTCTAAAGATCACTCCAGGGGAGGTTTTGAGGAGCATGCCAGCAGGCACCAGCTTCCTTTCCTTCCATATGCATGCTTACATCACTTGTGAAGGATGGATGCTGGGTACGTAGTTTAAATTGAAGTTAGAGCTTTGACAGCACACTAAAGTGTGATATTTTTTTTTATTTTTTTTTTAATAAACGATTTTCTATTTATACCAGTTCTATTTATTTGCTGTCTCTGACTTCATTCTAGTTGAGAAGAAAAGTAGCTGTTACAGAGGGAGTCTTTTACACTAACTGCTCTGTTCACAACAGTCATATTATCAATGTCCATGTATTGGTCTCTGTGACAAGTAGACTTAGTCTTGCCCTTTGAAGAACAGACATTTTCTGTGATTCTGTGTTCTTATCTAGACAAACATTTGTTGTAGCAACTGTACCTAATGCTTCTCTGAGGGTGAACCATCAGAAGTGGCAAAGTTGCTTGAGCTCTGGTCCTAGCTCCAGGAAAGAAGACAGTATGATAGTTACCTGTTCAGATGTTTATTGTCCACCCAGAAAGAGATTAACCCAAGCATTCATGAGTGCCTCAAATATATACAAAGAGGTACTTTTGCAGTTGAAGACTGAGATCTATGTGTAGGACTATTACTCATTGAATGCCACATGGGTACAGTGTCCTACAGTGACTACTTCAGTTATGCAAAATGTTGCCATTGTTGAACGTCCTGACTGTTCCTCTTTATTAGGGTTATTTTGGTGAAGCAGCAAAATGAACTGCAACTTTTACCTCAAATAGGTAAGTATTAATTGCTGTCTACAAAACTTTTTTTGTGTGCTATGTCCCAAGAGCCATAGCTCAGAAGAGTACTATGTGGATATAATTGTGCCTAGCACCTCGGTCATGGGGTTAGGGCTGAGCCAGCCACTAACTGAGTGACATATGGTCTCTGTTAACCCCTCTCTCCCTCAATCCCCGTGGGAAGGGAAAAGGAGTAAGAGGGAGAGAGACTATTTTAATGAAAATAATAAAATGAAATACATATACACCAAACCAATACTGAATCCAACCACTGCTGATGGCAACTATGTCACTGTCACCACTGATGCTGTGGCGGAAGTTACAAAGTGGACTCCGGCAGCAGATTGGAACCAGATTCAGGAAGTCATGGATCAGAACCAAAGGTAAAATGGACAAAGTCCTCCTCACATGCGGGCTATTGAAGAAAGCTTGACTCTCATCATCCCTCTGCTTTATATGGGATATGGCATACATGGAATGGAATACCTAGTTGGTCTGTTTAGGGTTACTTGTCCTGTCCACTCTTCTCCAAAAGGCGCAGCCTTTGACTCTGCACACCCCGCCCAACTGAGAGACACAAGATTTAGCAGTGAGCTTGGGTCTACATACCAATCCTTGTTACTAACTGAACATTAGGTCTTTTCAGTGCTAGGAGGCACTGTCTGCAAAAACATGCTGTTTATTTCAGAAGAAGTGCAGTTACTTAAAAGAGCTTTAGATGAAAAGTTCATTGAACAGAATTAGTTCTGTTCTAAGCCAAACCGGGACAGCCACACAGATACCACAGTAGTACTTGAAAGAGTGGTGGGAGGTGGCTGTCAAAACTAGGGACAGGAAAAAAGACCACAGGGATTTGCTAAGAATAACAAGGGATTCTACAGGTACATCAATGAAAAAAGGAAGATCAAAGCAAACATTCCACCCCTGAAGAGCAAGAATGGAGAACTAATAACAGATGAGAAGGCTGAGGTTCTCAACAACTTTTTTCTTCCATCTTCAATGGCAACCTCTCTCCCAACACCTCCCAAGTTAAAAAAACACAAGGTGGGGACCAGGGCAGGGAAGTCCCTCCCACTGTATGTGAAAGTCAGGTTCATGACCTCCTGAGGAACCTTAATATACATAAGTCTATGGGACCTGATGAGATGCACCCCAGAGTCCTAAAAGAATTGACTGATGTAGTCGCCAAGCCACTCTCAATAATATTTGAGAAATCCTGGCAGTCAGGTGAAGTCCCTAGTGACTG
>VWZO01016881.1:128496-178505 GCA_013396975.1 Bucco capensis | reverse complement strand
GGGGGGGGGAGAAGAAAAGGTAATCATACAGCACTGTAAATTTGGCATTAGTTGAGGAATATACCTTAAGAGTATCACTTCTAATTCAGGAACATTTGTCTGCCTTAGGAATGCTTCACCTTGCTGTGTAGCACATTGCTTGAGAGATGTAAAACATTGGAGCTTGTGGTACTGTGCAGTTCTGCAATGCCTGCATCATCAGTTTCTTTGCTTCAGACTCCCCAAGCAGGGAGTGATTCATCTCTGGGAGGCTAATTTCTTACAGTTGAGTGCAGGATTTTAATAAATAAACCCAAAAGTGAAGTGCCCTTTTGAACAGCCCTCATATCAGCAGGTAATATCAGTAATTTAGGGAACTCGAACCATTCACCATTCCATCCAATGTATTGTGATCAGTGCTGGATTATTTATTTATTTTTAAATATATAAGTTACCTGATTTGGTTTAATTAAGACCTTACAGCACCGCTGAGAAATTTTAACCCCAGAACACCAAAGATCTATTATTTGAAGTAATCAAAATACTGAACAAAGATATATTTTCTGTTGATGAGTATACAAATCACTTCTTCCAGTGAGGACAAATAAACCATTTCCTACAGTAACAGATACTGAACCATCCACTTCTGAATGAAGACACAGAGAGGGAGCTTTGAAAAGGAAAAAAAAAAAAATCCAGAAAGATTCCATTACAGATGCTTTTTCCCTTCCCCCATAAAAGCAAGTATTTCCTCTAGCCCTTCCTGTTGAAGACTTGCAGAGTACTTTAGGCTTCTGTAGCCACAGGAATCTCTCTACCCTGATTTCAGCTGTGCTATAACATGAACTGGTATAATCCTCTCACAATTGCTTGCTACCTCAAAGCAGTGCAGAAAGTGGATGAAAACTAATCGCAGCCCTGTGGGTTGCTGAGGATCCAGGCAACCTGTCCAAAAAGCATTGGGTTACACATTGCCTTTGCTGCCAGCATTGCCCTAGCCCAGATAACATGCTTCTATGGCTAGGAATAGGATTTGCTGTCCTGTGGGATATTATATTCCACCCGAGAGCAGTGAGACCCAACTAAAGTGGTCTCCAGTAGATGAGTTTTCTTGTCATTACTTCCTAGGAGGTATGGATTTGATTTCTTCTCCAAGCGCTTCCTGATGGGGGAAAAGTGGGAGTATGTACTGTAGAAAGTCTAATGATTGAGAAAAAAGAAAAAACATCTTTAAAAAAACTACCTCTGTAGATCTTCTAATGGAACTGCCTTGTCATGGGCAAAACACTTAGAAGCAACAATGACAAGAATAGGCATTGTTTGAAGCTATTATTCAGAAATCATCTAAATTTTTAAAGGTTAATTAGTGTAATTTACCCATCTTGGTTATTAAAAAGGGTTGTACATGAACAATAAACGTAAGAGTTCAATCCATTTTATTTCCGCAGTTGATTCATCCACATCTGTTTAGCTTTTTATGACCATCTAATTGATTTGTAGAATTCTGTCCAGTACAGATGGGCTACTGTTCATGACTACTTTCATACCATTTCTATTATTGTTGCTCTGATTTTTATTCAAGGCCAAATAGAGGGGAATATAAGAGTGTGATGTTCACCTAAACGTAACAATGATATTAAATTTCTATTTGGCTCTGAGACAAGAATAGATTTGTGGAGACAATCCACTATGAATACAAATAAGTTATTTATACAGAAATATAATAAAATTTCTTACTTAATTATGACCTATTTTACTGGTTCTACAATATGCTCTGTTATTATGAATTTTTGTAGCAACAGCCAGGCTAAATCAATTGTCACAAACTCTCCTGGCTCGAAACTAGAATTACATCTCTACTGACATTTACAAGAGAATAAAAGCTATGCCTCTGTAGCCTGTTCTATGTTAATTCTAGTAAGTCTATACACAGTCCCTCATACAGCTGTACATGCATAAGTTACTTTATTTTATACACAGTTTATACACACAGACTTTTGCATTTGATGAAGACTCTCCCACTTCCCTTTGAGTTGCTAAAATGAACAGAAGCTGTCCAAGTGTTTTCCACTGAAGAGTCTCCTTTCTTGCTGTGAAAACACACAGCATGAGCAAGTCTTCACCAAACACTTGCCTGTAAACCTAGCTCTTGCTCTGTTTCATTTCTGAGTTTTCTGGGTATACGGGAAGCAGTTTGAATAACCTGCACTGTAGTTGTCTTTATAGAGAATTATTATCAACCCCAGATCCTGAATCATCCAGATCATTCAAAGCATGAAGAAAGTACCTTTAATTACCAAGTAGTCCACCTCTGCTTTGCGTAGTTGGAACTTCATGCATGGAATCTTTATGTATAATAACAAGAAAACATGATGTATGCAGAGCTATTGAAGTAATGAGAGGTACACTCATTTCAGTAATTTTGTCTACATCATACTGTATATGTTTGCTTACACATGCCAGCTGCTTTGCTTCACCAACACTAGGAATTAATTTTGTGATCAGTCACTACAGCCACCACTAATCAATCTGAAGAAAACTAGCAAGGAGTTTTACTAACTAGGTGCTTCTCTAGCCAAACAGTTATGTAGTATCAAACAAGCTCAAAACCTAAACTACAGCCTTTGCACAAAACTTATGAAGGAAAGAAAATGTAGAGATTATTGCCTTCATGTATGCATTAATTATTCAGAGTTTAACGTTACCAAATAGCATCATAAAATGGGAGAGAAGGGCAGAAAGAGTCTTCTGTTTAATACAGACCAAACTGCTGTTGTGGGAAGGCAGCCTGTTTAGATGACACAGCTAAGCAGATTCTACTGCTTACAGTGCAACAAGAAACATCATGCTTCTGGAGTTATCTACCACAACTTAATGCGAGACAGCCAAATACAGGAATTCCTCAGTGCAGTGGAAAATCTTCACTGACATGTCACAACAGATTATGACAGAAACAGTTCTTACACTATGGGGATGAGAGAGATTCCTCTCAGAGTGAATGCTCAATTCTATGTTATTACACAACCCAAACAACAAAGGAGGAAAAAAAATCACTGCAAAATGGAAATGGTTTGGAGTATTTAAAAATCAGGCTGTTAAAAGTTGCTGATGCTAATTGCATCTTACCCATGGAGAAACAGTACTGATACAGCCTCCAGCAAAGGCTGAGGGAAGCAACAGCTGAAAAACCCCACTTACAGGGAGTATTTCATCTCTGCTTTTGTTTTACAAAAATAACACATATCAAACAACAGATGTTCTGGCCTGCAAATTCTACTTTAATACAGAGCAGTAACATTTGTGCACATGGACTTGTCTTTTACCTGTGCCAAAGTGTTTCTCTGAGTGCCTCTAATGCAATAACGAGGCAAGCAAGCAGTGGAGAATGAGAAAAATAGATATAGCAAAGGTGAAAATCTCTCTCACATGCAATTTGAAACAAGACAGAGAGTCAACAAGAGACAAAATAAGGTTGTTCCAGGTGATGGAGCTGCAGAAGGGAAGACACTTACCCAGCACAGATATCTGTGAAGGTAGAGAAGTGACCAGGGTGATACAAGATGTGTCAAAGGAGAGTGTCAGAGATTGACCTTGCAGGATGCTACACAGAAGGGCTGTTAGCACAGAGGAGATGAAAACAAAGAAAAAGCAGTTTGACAAGAGAGGAAGGAACCAATTCTGGTTATGTGACTCTGACAGGCTGCTGCTGCTGAAGGTTATACAGACACCAAGAAGTCTAAAGGTTATCAGGTCATTAACTGCATAGAGAGCTGTTTCTGTGCAGAAGATAACCAGACTATTAGTCCCTCAGAACATCCTATTGCAAAAGGAGTTTCAGCGCCCCACAATTCTGCCTGCAATGGCTACAGGCTTCAGGAACTGGTTTGCTCTCAGTGAGTGTCAATGTTGCAGCTTGTAACCAGGATTCACAGATCATGGAGGATTAAGTTAGGAAGGAATTGGCTTCACAATCTAGTTTTTAGTGAGATTGTTATGGTCATTTTTATAACTCAACAGATTTTATTAATTACAAAATATTTGTTATATCCTTTCAATTCATCAGTCACCCACAGACTGCTGTGTGACAATAGTGAATTTTGTCTACTTGCCTCCTTCTGAGGGAATAGATTTACTACAGCAAGAGTTAGAAAAACAAGTTTACCAGGTACTAATCACAAATAATATAGCATACCTTTACGGCAAGGAAGAAAACTTGCCATTCTTCCACAATCCAACACTCCTATGCATATCCCAGCATGCTGCATATGACTCTAACTGATCTTCATTTATTTTAGTCACACCCATTCTTAACTATTTAGCTATGCAATCACTGCTACCTTTCCCACTTGCTCTCCTTGTTCAGATTACTGCCCTCATCTTCCCTTTATCTGCCATGCATTTGGTGGCCTTCTCATTATTCACTGCTTGAAATGTGAAAAAGCACACTGGGAAAAGGGAAGTCCTTGGAGTACTGGTGACATGAAGGTCTCTGTTTTAAAGCAAGGGCATCCTACATTCATGTGGGGTTTGGCAGTTGACCAGAAGTCAGCAAAGGCATGAAATACAAAGGGGTAAAATACTGAAAAACAAAGACTTCAATTAGACTAAATACAAACTTCTACTTTATTGAGAAAGGGTGTTCTGGGAGAAAGGATGTTCTGTTACAGTTCTCTGTTGAGTTTTAGCAGGGACTGATCTAGCGCCTGACACTTACACAAGTTACTGGTGAACTTCTGTGCAAATCATTTAATCTTTCTTTGCTCTATCCCTCAGTTTCCTGTAGATAAATGGGCATCATAAACAGTGGCTGTCTTACAAGGTTGTTGTCATTATATATCAGGAAATGTTTGGGATGTACTTGGGTCCTGCACTTAAAATGGTACTATCACATATTGTATCTAGGACAAGAAAAAGCAGACTTTCTAGTAGGATCTTTTTTTAATAATACTCCAGAGTAAAGATGCCTGAATTATACTGCTGATGCAAGATTTTAGGTAAACTGGTCCTGCATCTGAATCCAAACAAACACTGTTTTGCAGCTGCTGAAGTGAAAGAAGTTCAGGGAGAGCTACACTGCAGGCAGTTTCGCCATGAAAGTCTGTCATGAGCTTCTTGAATCACCAGTGCACTTTTTCCAGTTTCTGCTTTCCCGCATGGGTCCCTGCCTAGTGCAGATTCCTTGTCCCCTTTGGCTTCTCTACTGGGCTCACTGCGCTTCATCTAGGTAGGTCCAAAAGCAGGACTAAGACTTCAAATGAGAAACCATTCTAAAGCAACACAGCAAAGCCTTCATTCTGATTTGAACCTCTCTGTGTGGCTACTTAAGAATTTATAGTTCTTTTTTTCCATTTTTATTTGCCCAGAAGAATCAGTAACAAAAACTTTTAAAAACCTTTTTCCCTTAGGAAGACATCATTTCTGAAAGCAATTCTTCAACAGAAAATGAATTACTACCCAGTCAAAAAAAACCAAGAGTTATACCATTCTCTCATCTTAAATACTTAGATGTCTCAAAGAAAACAAACAAACAAGCAAAACCCACAAAACCAAAACCATAACCATATATATGTTTTTTCTGTGTTTATTTCACTGAAATAATGTTTTCAAATTGAAAGGAATGAAGGGATGTGGGAAATACTGAAAAGTCATGAACCAATTTCAATCAGTTTTAATTCCAGTATAAGAGGAAGTAATGCCACTTGTCAAAAACAAAGCAATCATTTCTGACACCTAAATTTGCAAGAGACTTACTGCTGTCTGGAGAGAGGTAAAGCTGGATGCTTCCCTGCTTCTACCTCCACATTAATTGACTTTCAGTGCTTTTTGATTTATTCTAGTGAAGTTTCTTTGTGCCCTGTGACTTCTACTTTTCCTCTTTAAATCAGCACTGCCACACAGATTTATTTTTTTTCACCAGAGTTTTAACTTGAAACTTGGACTTGTAAAAACATAGACAGGTGTTTTATAAAACCACTTTTCTTTCTGAAAGATGCCTTGATTCAAAACAGTTGATAGAGAATTTTGGAATGATAATAAGGCTAGCATAAAATGAAAAACAAGGGTAAGGCTAGAAAGAGCATCAAGTCCTACTTCTGTGTCATTGTACACCCTTTTGTTTACAAGCTAACTTATCTGGCCAATGTGTACTTTGTTGTTGAAATAAGCCAAAATCCTCTTACAACATGTATTCATCATTTAGCACCTAATAATCATTTTGGCTGGTGGTTGCCTTGACATTTTACTAACTGATTCCCCCTGAAATCTGTGAGGGTTATGGATTTTACATTCATATATTAAGAAGTTGAAAAATTTTAGTTTTGTTGCTACCAAAAAAAAGCAGGCAAAAGCCTTCTCCTTTGGAGGAATAATACCATGAGGACTCACAACTCTCTGTGAAGATTTGCAAGGAAAACAACCCAGGGAGTTCAGAATCTTGGAAGGGGTCACCTGCAGTGAAGGTACCTTCAGCATCTCAACAGCAGGTCTTGGCTTTTTGCCATTTTGGTTGTTTAAAAAGTGGTTCTTCCACGTACAATGGGCTCAGGTGAACCATAAAATAAACATCTGGATGGCAAAAAACACCGACATCAGCTTCATTCAATTACCTATTCAACACTGAGTTCTTTTGAAATGAAGAGGAAAAATTAACTGGTCAGCATATGTATATGTATGGCTAGGCTTCGCAAATGAAGATTCAGGGAGGGCTCCATCCACGCTCCTCATCAGCGCCTTTTCCAAGCACGCTGATCAAAAGAGGATAGCGGATAGCACCCTCGAGCCTGCGCAGTGGATTTTTTTTTAGATGAGACACAGCATGCACAGAGCTGGACCCACCCTTTAGTCCTAAGGTTCATCTGCCAGGGCCTAGCAAGCTTGGACGCTGGCAGCAAAGTCCTTAGGACAGAGGTTTTATTCAAGTGTCCTTCTCTTAGATGGAAAGCCTTACAGGGCTAAACAAGCTCCATCTGCCTGGGTTTGGAATCAGAGCTGTCCTTCTCCTAGGATGACTGCCAGAAGGCTAATGAACACATCCAACCCATAACTGGTTGGCATAGCAGCTACCTTACTAACATAGGCAAGACTGTGTCTGTATCTAAAGGTTGCTTGCTCACTCCCCTCTGGTGGGATGGGGGAGAGAAACAGAAGTGTAAAAGTGAGAAAACTTGTGGGCTGAAGTAAAGACAGAGTAATTAGTAAAGCAAAAGCCAAGCACAGAGGCAGAGCAAAACATTAAATTAATTCACCACTTCCCATCATCAGGCAGCCTTTGGCCATCTCCAGGAAAGCAGGGAGATGTGTTACAGTTACTTGGGAAGACAAACATCATCACTCCAAATGCTCCCCTTTCATCCTTCTTCCCCCAGCTTTATATGCTGAGCCTGATGTCAAATGGTGTGGAATATCCCTCTGGTAAGTTGGGGTCAGCTGTCCCATCTATGTCACTCAAAACTTCTCACTGGTGAGATGGTGTGAAGACCAGAAAAGGACTTGGCTGCGTGTAAGCACTGCTCAGCCATAACTATAACATCTCTGTGTTATCAACACCATTTCCAGCACAAATCCAAAACACAGCCTCATACCAGCATCTGTGAAGTAAAATAACTCTACCCCAGCCAAAATCAGGACATGTTTCATTGTGCATGTGCTGGAATTTTTACCAGCAGTGATCAAATATCTTTTTTTCCATTATAGGCAGTTTTGAATGAAGATGTTTTAAAATTAAAATTAATTTTTTTATTTATATCTGCAATATATCTTTTCATAAGACACTTTGAAGCAGGTCACACATTTCACCAAAAATTGAATGCTGAAAGTAAGAGGCTAATAGGGTCTAATTTCAATCTAACAGGTTAACAAGGGTCTAGTTTCAAACTCTCATTCCATACACCAGAACTGCCTACAAGTGCATGTACTATATTTAAAATACACAGCAGCAGAAGAGGGTTTGACTTGGTAAATTAAATTTTTTTAAAGATAAATTCACTTACTATACTTGGGTACCATTGTACCATTAGGTGCCATTGTAGCTCTGCCTTTTCTACAAAACATGTGTTTTACACATTTATTCATACATATGAGGGAAAAGAGCTTGATCTGTGCCTGTGCACCCATTACTTGTGTGAGCAATTCCTGACAGGCAGGGAAGAAGGCTGTAAAGGCTCCTTGCATCATTAAAGACTCATAGGACTGGGCCCATCTTTTGTTATGTATGTTGAGACTGAGATCACTGTAACGAGGAACTTTCACAACTTTTAAAATACCGAGAAACAAGTATTTCATCTTAGATTTTGCCCCTGCAGTCCATCATTACCAGTTAACTAACAGTTCGTTCCAAAGAGAGCCCACAATGCAGAAGTATATTTTCAGACATTCAAGAGCCTGTCAACGTGACACCCAGTCTTCCAGGCAAATTCATTAGGCCAGAATTAAATACTTACTGTGGAGGAAAATATAGGAAGAGAAACTTCAGCCTTTGTCACTCATACTTTTGTTAACCTAGACTTTGCCAGATTTGCAGCATGTCACACCCGGTGCTTGCCGGGGCCATTGAGGCACCAGGAATGCATTCGCTTTGTGAAGAAGTAGTTTCCGCTTGCATGTGACAAAGCAGCTAGCTGGCTAGTCAGCCTCAGTCAGTGTCTATTTATGGCAAAATGTCAAAAAAGAATGTCCTGCATTTGTGGCTCAACAATAATGAACATGGCTAAATCTGAAAATGAACAAAGGGAAGTGAACAGCTTTTTAAATCCTGAAGAACATTCGATTCTTGGTGTCCTTTTTGTTCCGATTGTTTGGGCTGAAGGCTGTGAAAGGACCACCTGTTGGGCTGCCATTTTGGGATTGTGCTAAATGCAGTGATTGCATGAAAGAACACTTTCCAAAATAACCTGGTATTATTATTCACTTATTTTATAGTAAATCTGCATTCAGAACCTGCAGGAAAGTATAAGGCTTTTTTTCTAAGTGAAATTTAAAGCTGTAAGTTCTCTATAAATGCACTTACCATGCGGATGCATGATTCTATAGTGACAATCATGATACTTTAAAAGGAGCTCAATTAAACCTTTGATGCAGCAGTAAGTTCCTCTGTAATAGAAAACTAACTTTTTGAAGTAATAAATATAAGATAATGGGGAGATTACATTATACAGGACTGAGTATCTATGAGGATTAAATTAGCAAGGACTACTTGCACAAAACATAACTTAAATGCTTATTTTGCTCCTGCTATGAATGTGATGGTTTCAGTGATGCCAATTATCTTTAATGTCTATAAGAATGTTACTGGGTGTAATTTGCTTATGCTCAGAAAGACTGCCTTGAATTGTGCTAGAATCTTACTCAATTTTGAGAAAGTTTACCATAAGCCAGTATAAACACTTAATTTAAAAATATGAATGGTATAGTCATTTGCTAGTTTGGTTTTTTTTAAAGATAATTTATACAGTCAAGTGATAATGAGTATTTACATAATAAAATCAGGAGAAATGTTGCCCAAATTAAAAAAGAAAAAATAATTTTTTTTACGAACATCAACTCAACCAACTGACAGGTTTTCAGGTGAGATAAATCCATTCACACAGTTTATTATCGTTAATATAATACAGAAAAACATCCACCTGATTTCAATAAACACATCCATTAATGTATTAACAAAGCAAATCTTTCCATGAGTGTTAAATAACTTTTACTTAGAGCCAATGTCAACAATCCTTGAAGTAGCAAGGAACAAATTAGTTTTCCAAAATATATTTTCTTTTTACACCCATGATGAATTCTGAAGCTATTTCCATAATCTCCCATATATTATCTTAATTTTTCTTAAATACAGATGCCTGTGTAAATTCATTGACACAGGTATATTATTTACCAGGATGAGCAATGAGCCTTCTCTGTGTGCTTCTAAATTTACACTCTCACCTCATGCAACATAACAACATTTCCAAAAACTTCATATGAATTTTAGCTGGGAAAGGACTTCAGAGCTGGATCTGGGTTGCACAATTAATTGGAGGGATGGCAGAAAGGGAAGTCTATATGAATAGCTGGATGTATTTCCAGCTGCTTTCACCCATTTTGATCACAAAAGTTATAGCTAAATTTCAGGAGTTAAATCTCTTGGGTTTTGCATATTTTTCATCCTCAGAAAAGTAAAGGCACCTGTACTTCTGAAAATGAGCCAAAAATATGCTGGTATGCATAAGAGAGAGCTTATTTCCTTGCTATCTCCTACAAGTTTTATACTAGCAGAAATTTAGCTTAATGTTTTACTACCAGTACTTCTGGAAGTTAAAATGTGATTTTAAATGTATCGTGATTGGTTAAAGCAGCTCTTAGAAAGGAATAGTTTTGTTGGTCAAACAAAATTGCTAGCCAAGTAGAATTTTACATGTGGACTGAACTATATTTCTTACATTAGAGAAGAATGAGTTTTTATGTGACTATCAGTTCAGAGGGGGAAAAAGGTGAAGTGGAACAGTGTACTATGCACAAGTATAAATTAATGTCTGGGTTTATTGTTCACTGTCGTAAAGAGTATGTACTACATGCAGCTATTCTATTAGGGAATTATGGAAACTGAGGCTAGCGAGCAAAACTTACGTATGTCTGAATAAAAATATGTGTCTTTGGGAGAGATACAATGTGTTTGGAACCCTGAGGGTTAATGAGAGGTAAGCTGGTGAAGGGGGGAGAGGAGATAGGGGAAATAACAGAAACTGAATAGATGAAAGAAGTGATTCAGTGGGAAGCATTGTTGATCACAGCTAGGTGTCAGAAACAAACTAGAAAAATGGGAACTGCTTTAACATTGGCAGGAAAATAATATTAAGAAGAAAGAATATATACCACATACTAAAAAAAAAAGAAAATAAAAAATGGTAAAAGGCTTTCAGGCTTTCTTTGGGGCGCTTCAATGAAAAATAATACAAGCAAGCAACTAAGGGTTGAAATAGAATCCTCTCTGAAGGTATCTTAGGGAGAGGACTCATTGTCCCATGCTTTTCACATCAAGAATTTAATTTTGCATTTTCTTTGTCTGTCTTGAGATACACTTGCAGTCATTCTACAGTTATTACTTTTTCTTTCTTTTCATCCGCTTAGGTAGTCTACACTGGCGGAGAGACAGCCAGAATGGGAGAACTCTACCCGTGGATTAAATAACCTGCCTGTCCCTTGTCAACCTGATTTTTGCCTAAAGTTTGACCTGTACTCAGAGGCAAAGTATAATCCTTTCCCTTGAATACTAGAGGGAACTGAAGTTCTATTTCCCTCATTTTACATTCCTGCTTTTAACATCTGTTTGTTACAGAGAAAATGTATGTATTTGGAGTATCCAGATTTCCTTAGCTTCTGCTACATGGGATGCAGATATACTTTCAAGGACTTGATTACCTATTTACCTCTCTTTCCCTTTAGGCAAATTGAAAAAGGCACCAGCTAATATTTCCCCTCTAGAAAGACCTATGCTAAAATGTTACCAGCAAAGCATTAAAACCCCAAAATGCCATTTGCTTTTTAGTGCTAGGGACATTCCAGTTCCCACAGACATATTCTGTTTACACCCATCCCCCACATATTCCTAAGACAGTTTTTCTTATATTAAGCTTCCTTCTGGTGCCCATAGCAACACAATCTAGTACTGAAATATTCCTGCAGGATTTCCAGGAGTCCTTTCCAAACAAGATGCTGATTCTGCAATTATTGCACACCCAGCTACTTATATCAGATTTGTGGTTTGGTCCCTTGGTTGCACGTGGAAAGCAATTCGACTGACCATTGACTGTCCTTGTTGTCATTAGGGTCAAAACATGTTATGTCTGCTATGGTTGGTTTGGGTTTTTGTCCCATAACAACAACTTAGTGGTTTATTCTTCATTGTTTATTAAACTGTACAAAGAAACAGCAGAAGATAACAGGATTTGAAATATGAGATGCTGCTACTGTTTTATTTACATTTCTCCATCTGCAAATACACTGACATGTAAATTGGCTTCTGCCCTCTGCAAGGTGGCACAGGAGCCACTTTTCGATCTTCAGGGCAAAGGTGTGAAGGGAAAAAAAGTACATTCAGTTAAAAGCCAACTAGGAGAAGTTCAAGGGAAGTCCAAAGAGCTGACTCCTGCAGCCCAGCAGTTTTCATTAGAGATTGTGTACTGGAAGGCCAGGTCCTTTAGGATGCCTCGTAAGGCTCAGAGCTCCTGGCATTGAGCTGGACCTCAGTAGGTGCCACAGATGCACATGGCTGGCTGAAAGGGAAGGGCTTATGATATTGCCACTGCTCCTGTTTTCCTGTGTGTGTTGGGACTGAGGAGGCTCAAAAACAGCTGTGGCAAATATTCTATCTCGATGCCTCACCTCTGCACAGTGGAGATGCTAGTGGATCTCCAGGGACGTGGAGAAGGATGAGAAGCTACCCCAAGGCGTGCTCAGAGCCTCTTAGCCCCCTGTTCCAGATCTTCAGCAACCAGATGCATCTCCAGAATCATACCCATTGTCAGTAGCAGTCATTTATATGATTTTGGCTAAAACCAAGAAAGTACAAGGGTAGTGATTGACACTACACACTTTGTTCTTTCATTTTGTACAAAACATTTCATTTAAATTCTGTGTTGTTCCACGCTGCATGCTAGGAAATGTACCCTAGGATGTTTTTAAAGCTATAAAAGTTCAGTAAATGGAGACTTCCCTGCAGGACTCAGCTATTAAATCTTTGCTGGAAAGTGGGAGCTGCGTCCATTAAAAAAATCATATTCTGGTTTGACTAATCACATTTTTGTACTACTAAAGTATACTTGAATACAGATGTCAATCGCATAAATATTTGGCAGTTATGTGTTGTGTAGAACAAACACCATGATTTGGCAGAGATCAGTAACTCCTTATCTCCGGTTATCTTGAGAACCCAGCCCTGCTGGTTCTCCGAGGGATGCCTTACATGGTAGAGGAAAGGAGTCAGATTCAGATGTGCAGCAAGCTTGTACTCTGACCAGGAAACCAAGATCTGGTAAAAGGGAGAGCTTGAAACTCTTTCAGAGGAGATGGGTCACAGATCATCCTCCTGTGTTTTGCCTTTAGCAGAGTCATTCCAGAGCAGGAGTGAAGCTGTATAAATGGTATCCTGAGGTGCAGCATAGGCCTATTTCTTCCTTGCAACCTTCACACACACTGTGCAAAAGATATAACTCTGAATAACTAGGAATTTCATTCCAAGTTCAATGCTGAATTTATAGCTTGTTAAAGAAAAAGAAGATCTTTTTGAGTCAAATACCTTTTTCAACTTGCAAGGAGATGTGAATGACTTCTAACATTACTATTGGACAACCGTATATTTATCTGATATCATTCTTCATATCCAGTGTTAAATCTCCCATTACCGGCAACTAACTCTTTATTTAGTCATTACTACACTTGTTTCAGCAAAATCAAGTCTCAGAAAATTTCTTTTGTTTCAAGAATGGCCTGGTGAACATATCTAGACCATGGGACAGTTTCTTCAACCATCCAGAAATATTGCCTGGGCAGAGGAAAACAAACCTGAAGGTAATATGTGTGTTGCAGGGAGGAGGGAAGGATGAATTTTCAGCTCAGCTTGGGTCTGACAGGATTTCTTTGATGATTTGATCAAGAAATGCTGCATTAACATTTCTATACTGGATGGCCTCAAAGCAGGATGTTGGAATTAGAGGTGGCATCCAAATATATTGAATCAGTTGATCGCCGCTGGCATAGACAGGACTAGATAGGAGTTTTAAACAATACATATAAAAAAATCTGGGCCAGTGCATTTGTTTTTGAACACAAGGGCTAGAAAAATCATTTTTACAATTGGTTTAAGCTGAATCTTTAGTTTTCATCCTGAGTTTGGGCTTTTTTATACTCTCCTTTCTATCTTATTAGCTGCCTTTCTGTCTTTTTAGCTGGTCAGATTGTAATATGAAAAGGGGGAATGGTTATAAACTGAAGGAGGGGAAATTTAGATTGGAGATTAGAAGGAAGTTCTTTACCTGGAGAGTGGTTAGGCACTGGAACAGGTTGCCCAGAGAGGTTGTGGATGCTCCATCCCTGGCAGTGTTCAAGGCCAGGCTGGATGTGGCCCTGGGTGACCTGGTCTAGTGTGTAGCATCCCTGCCCATGGCAGGGGGATTGGAACTAGATGATCTTTAATATCCCTTCCAACCTGGCCATTCTATGATTCTATGAGTATTTTATGCAAAGGAATCCTCATGCTACACAAACTTTCAAGGAAAAAGAAGACCCTTTTTTCTCATGAGTTTTGTTTAGAAATTGAAATCAAAAGGAATTGTTTCTTCTTTATTTCTTAAGAAAACTTTTCTTGTGAAGATACATTAATCCTGCAAAGTTAACAAATCAGCCAGTTCACACCACAACTGCATCTTCCTTGCATTTGAGATTCTGTGGTTTGCTATTTAGATCTCAAAACAGTCTGAGAAATGGGACCCTATCTATCACTGAATTAATTTTGGTTTATGCTTGCATAAAGCTGTTGCTTTTGAGCTCATTTAAATTAGTATAAAAGACAAACACACTGCCTCTTTCTGAATGTCTAGAGATTTTTCTCAGGATAGTTTCTAACAATAATAATAAATCATATCCAAAATTGTTTGTCAGCATGGGAAGGTAACGCATACTTAAAAAAAAAGGGAAGAAAAAAGAACTAATACTAAGTACAAGAATGATTTAGTATGAGAGCAGATTTGTGTAACTCAGGGCTGTCAGGTTGCTCTCAATGCTAATTCCTGACCCAGTTCTTAATCCAGACTAGTAGTCTGTGTTTCTTGCAATGGAGAGCCTAGCCTTTTTTTAAAAAACTGATTTACTACCTGTAGGTGCTACTGAAAGAAAATCTGGGCTTTTGCCAAGCTATCGTTCCCTTTAAAAAATTCTCTCTGCTGATAGTCAGAATCAATATTTACCAAGTCAAGAAATGCCATTCCTTCTCTGAACACTTTGTATGCCTGTACCTGGTTATAACCCATCCCTTTGCTATCACTTTGCTCTGCTAAACAAATGCACATTCTTTTCTTAAAATGATGAAAAATCAGAACCATTGATAGTAAAAGTTATTTTTTTAGTAAGTAAAACAGTAATCAAATATCTGACATACAAGTTTGGAGAATGAAGTATTATTAATTTAATAGGAATGATGAGTTTTATCCACTGAAACTATAAATGCTACACAGATTAGTTGCTTTTAATCCCATTTAACTAAAGCTCCCCATTTCATTCTTCTAATCTTTCCTTATAAACAAATCCTTCCAACTTCTCAGTCATGTTTTCTATCCTCCTTGGAATTCCTTTCTATTTGTCTACATATTTTGAGCATAAAGAGAGGCCCAGGGTGAGTGCAGGATTCTAGGAGAGACTCCATCAGCATTGTGCTAAATCCGTAATTAAAAATGGTTAAAGTTAATATATTTAGGCTACAACAGAGAATCCACTTGATCACACATAACAACAAAAGTATTTATAATTATAATGATTGTCTTACCTCTCCAATGGTCAGACTTAGAGTGTTTAATCTGTACAGATTTGTTTTCTATAATGAAGATATTAAGAACAATTCCAAGGCAGTGCAAATTTTACTGGAATTGGGGAAATAATTATTTTTAACGAATTTCAAAGATCTTATACTCTGGTCTGCAAATAACAATCTCTCTCATTCTCTGCCTTCACTTTAACATTGGTCTTTCTGTCTCAGTGTAGCAGGACCCATACCACAGAGTGGTAGCCCCCATACACAGGCGCAGAGCGTACAGTTTGATGCATGGGAGCAACACAAGCTGCAAATAACATTTTCAAAATGTTTCTGTCCACTTTTACTGAAATGCTCAAATAACACAATGGAGATGAAGAAAACCCACATTTTAGTTCCATCAAGCATGAACTGAGTGCAAGCAGAAGTTGCCTGTGTAAATTTTATTATTTAAATATCCCCCAAACCACACCAAAAAACCAGCTGGATACAGAAACCCGAAAAATGTTGGCTACAAGGATGTAATAGTATTAGATTTTGAGACATCCACAGACTATAATTATACAGCTGTAGACAATGTGGTTTATTACCTTCCTGACCTATAATAATTTTAAGGTCAGGAGCACCATCCCTGCCACTTTTTATTACAAAAGGAGCATAGTACACATTCTGATTAGAATCTGGTTTTTTACAAGCTGTCAACAAGCCTACTCTTTCTGTTGCTGCTGATGGGCATGAACACAACACCTCAGAACCCCTCTCACGCATTGGGACCCCAACAGAGTTGTGACAGTTCACACCTCACAGAAGGTCTCTGATCTGAAGAGCTTTCCCTGGGCACAAGTTCTCAGTACTTTATAATGTCAGGCTCACAGGGTTCAGGAAGTTTGGAGTAGTGGTTGTTTTTTTTCCCGCCAGTGATGCTATGGAATTAATTCAAATGGGCCAACTGGTGAAAATAAATTGTGTTCTCTCCAAAGAGTAATTTAGCTGTATGAAGCACATATGCATGTGTACCCCCCCACACACACACACCTGCACAAGTACAAACATGCACACATTATGTGAGCAGATTATCTGCATCTAAAAATCAATTACTTTTCTGCATGCACACATGTTATTAAGATTTATGAAGACTATCCACAGATTTAACTGCAGGTTCTGCTATGTTCCTAAAAATTGAAATCAAAGTATGGTCCTAATACTCTTCATCCCTCTACTATTTACCTACACCCCATAAGCATGTGATGTTCATTTGTATACAGTATATACAGGTGTCAGGGGGAAGATGTATGTAGACGCATCTATGTATGTATCTGTATATGACCATCATGCATTATTTATAAAATGAGTTTACTGCATATACAAACAATAATTATTCTAAACCTGCAATTATATATCCATATTTGTGTGTCTATATAGATTTTTTTTGTCCTTAATGGAAAACTTGAACTGCAAACAGCCATGTCAGAACTCAGATGGTTAACATTCACTTCTTGCTGTTTTATTGCATATTACTGTGCGCTCCTGAGCAGCAGGAGCAGATTCAGGCAATTACAATCAAGTCAGGGCACACGCCGTGGCTGAGCAACACGATCATGATGAGGATACTGATGAGGCACTTATTGAAAACCCCACATCATCCACACTCATCAGCCACAACATGTCACCCCAAATGAGGCATCAGCTGCCTTCAAATGGCTCACTGCACACTGTTTACAGCTTTCTTTGGACCCACTTTTGATTTTGCGGTCAGGACTCAGTTCAAACAGCAGCTGACTGGCACTGACAAACCTCGGGATTCAGCGGAGCTGACTTCCCGGGAGTCAGGAATGTTTTGACACGGGGCCTGACCAACAGAGAGGAAAGGTCCCAGCTCAATCCTCCCCAAAATCAGTCCTCCTGGGGGGAGTGAGGAGGTGATTTATTTCAGAAGCCTCTGAAATCAGGCAAGGAGGGACAGTGAGAGAGAGGTGAAAAGCAAACAAACAAGCAGTCCCACAGCACTTTCTGATAGTTCTTATTTCCTGCCTCTTCCTCAACGAGTGGCCAGCAACGGGAATTTGAGCAGAAACATTTTGGACCAGAACCCTGTCATTTCTGGGACACCTTGAGCTACTTTGACAGTGTAAAAGGGTCCTTAAAGTGGGGGCACAAGTCATGGGTTGTCTGTTTGAAATTGTTTTGTAGGAATTGCACTAAGTTGGACAGAAAACTTTTCCCGGACTGCAAATATTTCACCATTATTTCCTGGGATTCAGGAAGACCTTTCTTCTTTATTTAGTTATTTCTGAAAAAGTAAACAAAGAATGTATCAGCAAGGAAGGGTGAGAATAAATGGATGGCTCCTGAGGTCAAGCTCTATGCTTGAGTGAGGGTCAGGGATGACCCAAAAAGAAACAACTCCAAAATAGAGAGTCTGAGAGGGACTCCCTCCAGCCCAGTTGATGGGCACTTGAAAAGGGGGTTTGGAGACTTACTGGAGTAGGAAAGACTACATCAAAACCCTTTCCTAAATCAAGTGGAGTGAGAGCTTTGAGCCAGAGATTGGTTACTCCTGCAGAGCATCCCCCTGGGCTGAACCAGAGCTGAGATTCTTTCTCCTGCCGCTACTGCTTAGAAACAGACATTTCCACAACATGGATTAAAACTAATTTGTTTTGACAAATAGAGATATTTCTGATGAGAAAGTGATGTGACATGGAGTCTCTGACACTCTGCCAAAGAGGGGCTGAAAGGACCTCAGGGTGAATAGAAATTGAGTCTTTAAACTCACGTGCTAATTGATGAAAATATGTACTAATCAATTATTTTCAGTTTGTATCAGTTTATCTGAGAGGTTGGGCAAAAATACTACTTTAATTAAATTATTCTGATTTACCAGTCTTCCTCTTCTATCTCATAGTATCTTAAGAAATTAATTTATTAATTTATGATGATGGCAAATGTCAAAATTTCCAGAAAATTTATTTCTATACAAATTAAATCTCTTATTTTACAAATAGACAAGCTTATGAACTGAAAGTGGAAGTTATTAATCCAATCTTATATAACCAGCTCAGGCCCATAAAGTAAATCATTAGACAATACTCCCTCTTCTGCTTGTTCGATTAAGATGTAGGAATATATATTTACAGTTACTAATACTGTCAGCAGCCTGCACTTTCTGCCTCAATAGTTCTCAAATTCTAGAACACAGCATGCTCCCTCTGTTTGCCAAATTGTAACAGCATATTGCATCATGAAAACATTTGAAGCAAATATAGAGGATCCATGCAGGTTTTCCTCCAGTTGTAGATACATCTGAGAGTTTTTTCCATTGCTGTTTTCATTTCTAACCTTTGTTTCACAATGCTTTTTATCTTAGGGACAGATTCTTCCTGCTGTTTACTAATATTTTATTTAATGTTAAATAGAAGAAAAAGATTTTCCAAAAAGGCAAAATAGATAGTCCCAGGAGAGACAGAAATTAATTTGTACAATCTGTTTATCAGTCTTATTTACTAAAACGTTTTTTTCTTTCCCAGGGATAGTAAATGTTCAATAAAAATCCTAATCTATTAATTTCCTCAGAATATCTTAAATTTACTATTGGGACTCCTTTCGTGTTATCGTCCCTGTGGTGCTCAATGTTATAAGGGGAGGGGGGGGAGGTAAGGAGTGTGTATACATTTGGATGGCACAGCATAAAACCCCTGAAAACTGCTTGACCAAAATAAAATTGAGCTAGTCGTGCACAGTGCTGCAAAGACACGGTACTCTGTGTGAATTCTGCTAGATATGAACTGAAGCACCGGTGGTAAAGCATCCTAATTACAAACCTGCGGTGCAGGCTGAATAATGGACAGAGTGGCAGCTCTGGTAGCGATGTAAAAACGAGTGGAAGTTTGCATTTTTGTGGCTGTATCTTGAATTGGAGTGTATGTGTATGAGAGAGAGAGAGAGAGAGAGTGTGAATGTCTGTGTGTGTGTAAAGAACTGGTTTTGGGTCATCATCTTACGCTCTTTGTGATGCACATTCTAATTTAGGCAAAAGGGATGCATCTTTCAAATGCAGATCATGTTTGCCTTAGAAGAGCAATGAGAACACTTGTCACTTTCAGAACATTTATGTGCTAGAAGTACTGTTAGCAGAAGAGCAGTTTAGATAAATTCAAGACTTTTTTTTGCTGATCACAAACATTAAGCTTCACACCTGAAACCCTCAACCCCCTGCTGTGCTCTAATCCTAGCACCATTCACCCTTAGAGACTCAAAGTGCTGTGCCACTGCTCTCAAACATTTGATTGCCCTTACTTTGAATGCCACCACCTGCAAAAATGCCTTTTTATTCCCTTTGAGCCTCTTGAGAAGGAAGTAAAAATGATAATTCATGACAAACATTAATTAATTGTTTACAAGATGATCTTTTCTTTTTCTAACTTCTGTTCAGCAGACATGTTGAGCTGCAAGACTCCACGCTTGATGCCAGAGCTTGTCAAGAGGTCTGCATTGTTGTTTATCACTCAGGCATAGGATAGACTGCAGGTCATTGTTTCTGCAGTTCAAGTAGGACTGTCTAGCTCTTGTTTGAAGAATGGAAGTGCCATGCATGAGTTCCTCAATATAAAAGAACTACCGGTTCTAAGAAGGAACAGGGATTTAGCTTCTAATGCAGAGTAAATAAACATTTTTCACCATCTCTTGCTTCATGTGATTTTGGAAAGGTCAAGAGGTGCCATTACAGTATTTTTAAAGCTTCAAATCATGTTTAAATAATGTATCACTAAACTCCGAGAAATCTTATCAGAATTTAAGAACCTATTGTAATTGTTTAGTTCTTGAATTCATCATCAGAGTAAGACGTATTTTGAAAGGAATGTGCTGTTGTTAGGAAGGCTGAGATTCACTCAAGGCTTCACTCAGCTTCTCCCCCAAGCTAAAGTATAACCACCACCCTGCCTCAACACCCTTACCCTGCCCTCTCCCTGACAATGCAGGCTTGATATAAACAAATCCTTAACTTTAAGATTTAATTCTACCAGAGGAGTTACACCACGCTAATAATTTACCAAAGTATTCCAATGGCAAGCTATAAGAGAAAAATACGGTCAAATTTAAAACAACATTAACAAAACATTGAAACCTGGGCAGCAAAATTTAGCTCCCCAATTTGCATTTCTGGAGCTGAAGGTGACCAGACAGATTTGTAGAGAAACTGAGCTGCCACAACCCAGCTGAAATCATTAGAAACTATGGAGAACGTTTTATTCACTCATCTATTTTTTTAGTATGTATGAATATATGTGTTCGGCAAATTGCTCTGTTCCATTTGCAACAAAACAATTCCAAGAACATTTAACCATGTTAAAATTTTGCCAAAAAGGTAAAGAGAGTGACAAGTCTTACTTGTAGGAAGTGTATAGTAATAGAGCTTCATGCAGAACTGTGGTTTCCACATTCCAAATTAGGAGTCCTTAGATCGTGGCTGCAAGGCTAAAAATCAATGCTATATTTTCTGAGTTAATACTGAGGGTTGCACTTAACAGACATGGAGACTAATAAGGTATGCAGAAGGAGTAAAAGCAGTGCACAAAAAATTCAGGCCTTCATCTTGGCGACGATCCAGCACAATGATGTTTCAACCAGATTTGGAAAAAAAAAATCAATAACATCTGTGGTATAATGGTTAATTAAAGAAGCTCTTCAGCAAAGCTCAAGATGAGAGGCTCGGCCTGAAATTCAGACAGCTGAAGCTTGATTATCAGGAAAGAATGCTTTTTTAGCTGTGAGTGGATAGGCCAAAAGCTGCAATGTGTGGAAATGGGAGAAAAATTGCTTTTATTTTAACTTTCCTTAAGTAATCAATACATGATTTTCACCTGCATTAGGAGCTGTTCAAAGCAAAAACCCCTTCCTATACATCTATATAAATACAGTCCACTCCTTTTGGAATCTATAGATTTAAAAACAACAACAAGGATAAGCAAGTTGGCTGCTTGCTCTTAATTCACAACTTGTCTACCCTCCCTCCCTACCTGCAGCCCCTCCAACTGCACCTTATGTAAAAAACCCATCCCATGGCAGATCCCTCCAGCTACATTCTTATTTAGTTTAATATTTAAGACTTAAGCCTTTCAAGATTGAGCCTCAAAAAAATTAATCAAAGACTGAATATTTAAGCATAGTATGTGTGGTAACCAGACAATTTTACCATCAACCTCTGCACCTTCCTATTCTGTTTTCTCTACTCTTTTATTTCTCACCTCTATCTAAAATATATATGCACAGACTTACAGCCAGAAGGGACTATCTTAATCCCTGGCATGACACAGGACAGAGTCTTCCAGCTGGTAATTCCTGTCCTGTACATTTTTTGTATCAAAAGGATGAGGAGGAAGACACATAGTAAAAAAAAAAATTAAAAAAAAAATTAAAAAATCCTGATGTAGAAATTTCGAATGACAGAAAATCCACTCCATCTCTTGGCAAGTTGTTCTGAAAGTTAATTAGCATCACCATAAAACTGGCTTACTTTTAGTCTGATTTTTTTCTACTTACTTGTGTCTTGGTCTGCAAAGTTCAAGAGCCCTGGGCTATCAGGAATCATTTCTTGATATAAATTACAGACCATGGTCAAGCCTGCTCTTCATCTTTTTCCAGATAAACTAAAAAAGATGGTACCTCTTAGCTTTCTTACCACAGACAGACAGACTTTCTTACTGAAGATAGACTTTCCAGACTTTTTTCTTGTAACTCTTTACAGTGTTGGTGTCCTTTTCAAGGACATATAGACAAACACAAGTTCTTCAAGTATCAATCTCACTACTGCTTAATATTAGGGTTCTGGCTTCTGCTTAGATTTTCCCCAACTGGTCCATCCAAAAAATTCTCCACTGTCAGCTCCCACGCTGAGAGCTTGATTATTTACAGCCTTAATAATTTCAACCCTGTTTTCCAAAATGCATGCCCCTTCCTTAAAAATAAGAGCAACATTCCTTCCTGCAGAAGATGCGAGTACCCTGTATTCGACTGTGTTATAACAAATCTTGTTAAAAAGAGCACAGCTCTGTAAATATAGCCATCCTTTCATTCTAAGCAAAGTATCTCCCACATATTACAACTCTCAGGAGAAATCATTTCTCTTTTCCAGGAAATTTCAAAATGCAATTCAAAGAGATGGCAAATATTTTTTAACTTAGCCAGAGAATGAAGTTTCAGGTAGAAAAATTTTGCTGTGAAAAAAATTATTTATTGAAATAATTTAAACATTTAATTAATTTTTTTATTTTAAAATTACTATTGCTTCTATTAACATACTGCTTCTTAAAACATACATGAAAATCAATTATCAAAACCTCAGAATTATCAAAAACTCCAAAATGTTAAACAAGTTGTTTCAACACTAGCAAATTGCTTCTTTCTTTTTCCAAGGGGCAATCTCTTGAAAGCATTACAGTTTACAGACTTTACAAATCTAAAGGAAACAGCACCACTCATTAAAAAAGTTTATAATGAATGACTTTAACTCACACTAATGCAAATCTAAGTAGGCAGGTCTTTCTTTGTAAACTGTAAACACAAAGTAGCAGTAGAAATAAAATTAGAAGTTTTGCAAACTCAGAATTTTCAGGGCAGGTCTTGAAAAGCAATCATGATCGATTTACTTACACTGCCATTTAAATCAATGTTAGCTTTATGGCTGTTTTCAAAGGGAACAGAACTAAGTCAAGAGAGAATATAAAGTGAAATCCTGCCCCCTCAAACTTTCTGTCAGAATTCTTCAGATTGCTCCAGAGTTCAAGTGGAATTTTCCTCAGCAAACAGCATACCCAGTGCAAAGATCTTTTATGTCATCAGTGCTGAAGAAATGAAAACATCAGCAAGTACATATTTGGAAATATAATTGCATTCACAGTCAAAACCAAAGGACATGGATATTAAGAAATAGCTGCACCTGACTTACTCCCTGTCAGATTGGTGCATTTTGTTGTGTGCCAAATATATCTTGGCATGTACTCTATCTCCTGAATTAAGTTTTATTTGATAGACATATTATCATAGAATCATAGACTTGTCAGGGTTGGAAGGGACCTTAAAGATCATCTAGTTCCAACCTTCCTGCCTTCCACCACCTCTCTAGGCAACCTATGATATCTAAGGAATATATAATCTATTTTCTTTCTGGACAAGAAATATACCCCATCCCTTACAGCTGTATTGCACAGCATCACGTTAACTGTTCTCTGCCACAGCTACAATCTCCTGCTGGCACTGGACCATTTCCAGTTGTCCTGTCTCACATAAGGTGAGAAGAGCACTGGCAAAGCCTCCTTGGTCTTCCACAGCATCCAGAAGAACCAAAAACTCCATTAATAAAGTATTTCTACCTGTAGACCTCCTCATGCAAGTTGACAGCTCTCCACTCTACAGTAGCCTCTAGTGAGATTGCTTGCAAAGGTACTCTGAACACGCAGAAATCGTGTCATTTTGAAACCCAGCTTTAATAATGATGTGACATTCAGCTAGGTCCATTAGCCCTACTTTTCACAGTCCCATTTAGGTAATCAAGTAGTTCATTATTATTTGTCATTTGATATGCACATTCATCCTTCCAGGGAGATTGCCTTCCAAAAAGGACCAGGGCCTTTAGCCACATGGAAGGTATATATAAAGGCTGCAAGGGCAGGCAGTGGGGTTGGCATTGGACTGAGGATCTGAGGCAGTCACTTTGGCATTGGTCACCTCAATAACCCTCTCAGATAGCTCAGGAGCCAGACCTGAGCCATCAGAGAATCTGAGATAGCATGAAGATTTTGTGTCATCTCTAACAGGGCCTCAACACCAGGCTGCCTTTCTTCTCCTTTCTCTCAGAAGGTGTCAGTGACCTGTGGCATGACACTGCTCTACTAGAAATACCCAGACAGTCTCATCTCTCTGGTACCTTGTTAGGAGCCTCTGTAAACCCTAGAGACCCATGAACTTCTTTCCTACCATTTCCTCCATCGCATATCTATGTCTGTCATGAAACTTAATCACAGATAATGTTTGTAAATCTTCACCCACATGACTAGCAATTTTTCAAATTTTCCCTAAAACTTGTTGCCTCTGAAGGTGCAGATTCCTGCACTGGGCATACAGACACTGGGGATAGTATATGCATAACCTTGGATGTACAACCGGTCATAAGAGGGCAATTTGTTTTCTGTGGTTTGTTTAACTCCTGGCTCTCCTAGAAGATTGGTTTATAATGTGAAGTGGCAGTCTTTGGAACATGGAAAACACACACTAGGAAACAGGAAGACTACCAATGTAGTACACACACTGTAACCCATGAAAAAGACATCGAAAGTATCTTTAAGTTACTGCAGAATTCAGAGGGTCACGTAGAAACATGAAGCTCAATATTTAACTTCTAACTTCTCTGAGACCAAAACCTCAAAATGTACCTTGCAGTGGTTGCCCCAGCCTGCAGGTAGTGTATACTCTCCTCTAGTTGCCTAGGTCTGAGCAAGACAGGTTTGTGTTTACTCTTCCTTCTTTAGGCTGAATAAAAAATCCATGATAGACGTTTGCATTAAAAGAGAAAACAACTGGCATGGGATGATCATGAAATTCCTATGTGTTCTCAGTTTTGATGTTTTTCCACTGTATGCTTAGGGCAGGTCTGCCAAAGGAAAACTTTTGATCTGAACTAATGAAAGGTAAATTTCAGAATTATACTTCAGTTCGGCCTCTGAACTCTAAGCAGCAAAATGAGGTCCTCCCACACTGCTTCAAACATGCACACACGGATATGCACACACTTCTGCAAAGTCTGAAGCAGCGTAGCAGCTGGCAAAATCAGGAATTAATAACCAAACTGCATTCCAAAAGAACTCTTGCTCAATAGCCTCTCCTTAAAAGTACCACGAGCCACATGGCTCACTGATAAAAGATACCTCATTTCTGTACCTCTCTTTTGAATTCTGCAAAGTTTTCATGCTTCAGTGTTTTGGACAACATCATATAAACTACAGTAGAAAAAAAGAGAGGTAAAAGGTAACAGAGATTATAGAGTTTAGAAAGGATATACCTGAGTCAGAGGAGCAGTGAAGTAATGGATTTGTTTATACAGATGAATCCAAAAAGCAGAGGTTTCAATTTAGAGAATGAGCTGCTTTTAATTTGCCTGATTCATCTACAACCTGATTCATATATCCAGATTGATTATGTCACTCCCCACAACAGAAGAAACACAGAGCAAGAGGCAGACCTCCACTAACTTTGCAGAAATCCAGAGAAAGCCTGTTGACTTCTGGGAGTTACTCTGGGTTTACAATGAAATAAATGAGAGCAGAATCTACCCCATGAAACCATAAACTCAGCTGTTATCAGGCAGAGTCTTAGAATAAACTATTAATATCTTCACTGAGAGCTATTCTGATTACAATTGCAAAATAATATTTTATATCCACTTTTACTATCTTATTCAAATACAGGAAATGAGTCAATCTTCAGAGAACAGAAAGACCAGTCAAAAGAATTGAAGAGTCATATAATTCAGCATGCAACTTTGTAGTGAACGAAAGGGAAACTGATTCCTGCAAATAGTTTGCAAGTGGTAGTGCTAACATATTGCTAAAGGTCATACCCATAGACTCTCTCAGTACAGTAGGTTCAGTTGTTCTCCTTAAAGTACACTTCACTAAATGCAGAATGAGCACAAACATTGGTGAATAAAAAAAACACCAAAGTCTTCCTATAATAATTCACTGCAAAGTAACTTGGGATTCTCTGGACAAATAAAACGGAGGATGGTACCTGCAATTTGGGTCTCTTAAGCCTTTCCGTCCAATGGTAATTAAATCTCTCTCAAACTTGGGAGTTTTGAGTACTAGTGCATTTTGTATATTTCCTACTTAAAGATGCATTCTCTGTAAAATACAGCTAGACCCAACTCACTTGCCTTTCACTAAAAACAAAGTATTTAAAATAGAAATCAAACCACTTGACCTTCCCTGGTGTGAAGGCTCAAGCCTGCTCTGCTCTCAGAGCTCAGACTTCCTTTTTCTTTAATGGGCTACTACAGACATGGCTCAAAAAACAGGCAGCAGCTAGTTCTATTTCTGTCCCTTGTGTGTTGTTGAAAGCTCATGCCTTCTAATGCTTTTAAGAAATTCAGTTCTTCATATTTACATCATGTGCTAGTTTTCAGTGATCCGGTTTTGCTATGTGCTGGTAGTGCCATCCAAGGCAGAGTTTAAACTGAGATAGTTCTATAGGACAGCCACAGCATTAAAAGGAAGGAAATGACAAAGAAAGTCTAAGAAACCATTAGGAAATAACCTTAATGAGGTTCTAGCTGAGGAGCCAGGAGCTGTGAGACAGAGCTCTTGCTCTGAGTCTGCATTCAGAAGTTGCCATGGCAAGGGAAAAAACAGGTAGTCTTGGCTGATCGCTTGCCATTTTATTTACCTCCAATTACTGCCTCGGAGATTGCCTAAAAAGTCATGTATTAAGCCTGTCCTCTAAAGGAGCAATGCTCTTGCTCAGTGGACTGAGAAGAGCCTTGCTGTGATCTCCTCCCCAGCCAGGCACAGGAGATCGGCTCTGTGAGAGGAACAGTGCAGCAGAGCCTAGGGGTCTGGAGCAAGGACAGGCACAAAGCTGTCGGCTTCCCATCAGGTGGTCTCTACAAGAGAGCATTTTAAGTTAAAGATCTTCCATAAGGGATAGGAACTTTATTTCTAACATTTAATTCTATATATTTTAAGGCACTGTCATAGGGTACTTTAACAGGAGACACTTCAGGAATCCTTTGAAGAAGAAAAGTTGTGAAATGTGTACTTGGCTGATTCCTCCTCAAAAATGGAGCAGCTACTGTGGTATGGGTGTCCAGGTCACCTCTTCCGTGTCTCTCTCAAATATTTTATATTTAACAGGAGGAGGACTTAAAAATCAAATGGGCAGAAGTGATCAGCAATGTGCATTGAGCACCTCCGGTAGGTAAATTATAAAAGCATTTAGTAAGTTAATTATTTTCAGATGACATCAAACTCCATTTCAGTTATTGAAGTGTTTTTTTCTCAATGAATCCAGGTTACCAAGGTCATGTTAACTACAAAGCCCTGCTGGTGCGTGGAGTCATTGTATGATGGATAAGACACAGGTCTCCCTTCCCTGTTGTTTTTTTTTACATTTTTTTGTTTGATGTGTTTTGGGTATTTTTAACTTCATGGACAATAAGAGCAGCCCAATAAGAGGAGCCCATATAGGCTTGAGGTCCATGCAATCCTCCAGCAGAATTAGGGTTGGGAAAATGGGAGATAGGGCATAGGACAGACTGCATTTGCAAACATGCACATCCTCCCTGCCCTCAGATACCTCCCTGGCCCAGCAGTGCACAGAAGAACTGAGACTCAAATAGCTCTATCTGGAGGCTTAGTGGAACCTGGGACCACCCCAGCTCATCTCAGCTCTGTCTTCAGAAGCCTGAGGCTTAGTATACACAGGGGCACTCAGGAAAGTTAACTTGAAGTAACTAAAGAAAGAGGTTTAAAGTGAATGCATTAACCTACATTAAACTCCTCTCTGCTCTTATGTGTTTCACTCATAAAGAAGTATTATCTGTTCTTTTTCCTTTTAAATTAGATTATCCAAAAAAAGATATTGCTTCTTCCTAAAATCTTCTCTGCCTTATTCACTTCAACCCTAAGACTCCTTTGTTTGTTAATAAATTAGCTCTTTTGTACCCATATCAAGGCAATGGCACAAAAATTCACTTCCTAAAAATATAGGAATATATCATTACTTTAATAGATAAGTGGTTTGAACTGTGTATCTATGTGTCTAAATTAAACTTTAGTTTGTAATAGAATTAAATAGCACATTTATTAACTATTGCATAGAGCTGAATCCACAAACTATCTGTGTTGTAGCTCAATTAAGACAAATACCCACACTAATGTGACCTGATGGCACAGCATATTGTTATGGTGTTAATACTGGTTCTGGGGGAGGGGTTAGCTTCACACAGCAGCTCATGCCTCTGTGTGTGTGTGATCTTCCCTGTGGCATGCGTTCACCCATGCAGCTGAAGGGGTTCAGCTCATTTGCAGCAAACTACATGATGCGTTGTGCACATGTGCTCTCAGGACATCTGAGCTCCCTGAGTTTCTTGCCTTTCATCTGTTTATACCACAGCCTTATCATCAAAAATTTCCTGCTTGTTGTTTCTTAGTAGGGTGAGTGGGAAGGTGAAGGAAATGGATCTCTGGTTTAATAAAATGTTTGAGTCTTTGTCTAAGCATGTCCTATATTGTTATATTTTCCCTTTGAATGTGAATGATACCTTTTCCAATTTTCAGTTCATAAGTGGTAAGTTAAATAGCCATTTAGAACTATGGAAATGTAATTGCTCCACCATCTGGTCAGCTGTAATATTTTATGATGACTATATGAAGAAACAATTTTGATTTTTTTTTACAGCTACTGTAAACCACCATGGTGCTTTCAAGAGCACAGCTGTGTAGATCTGGATTCTGCCCCAAGGCCATTCTTGAACCTGAAGACCAGCTTCCTGGGCATCATGGCTGATGACCAGGTAAGGTATCATGATATTTCCCTTCATTTATTCTAAAGTTAATGCTTACAGATGCTTTAGTTTAGTTTGGACCTTTGTTAAGCTAGCAGCATCACTGAATGAATTAAACCATATTATAATTTTTCTTATGCAATTCTGATTACTGTGTGGTACACAGGGTGGAGGCAAATGAGATATCAGTCCAAGTCCAATGTGTTATTCTTTGTATTTACACTGCTACTTCAAAGGGAAGGGGGAAAGTCATTACCATAACAATGTACTGTTCATGTATCACAACTATAATAGAACTCTAGTAACTTGCTGGAACTGAGTCTTGGAAATCTAAATGTAGTAACACAGTTTTCCTGTAAATGTCTGGTGGCAGAGGCCATTTCTCAGGTGTCACTGTAGAAAGGAACTAACTGCACTGGATATGTATTTATTCTTTCTGAAAGGAGGGACAAAGGTGTGAAAACCAGGAAAATGATCTGCAGAAACCAATTTTATTTTTTGAAGTTGATTACTGAAAAACGTGTAGATGTTAAGAGTGTAAACTCTCAGATACAGCTCTGGCAGATATAAAAATTTGATGAAGTCTTAAAGAAACAGAAGAGATGTCATTCACTGAAATTGCTATGGACATAATTCTTTTGAAAGTCAGTGGGAATTTTATGACTAAGATTCCAGACTTTATTCCATACTGGAAAGACCTTAAGAAGGTTATAAGGGGGGCAAAGAATGGGCAGCTCATCCCTACCAACTGGCACTAGGACTGAAGCAATCAAGAAAAGGCAGATTAATTAAAACAACATTGACTGCTGCTTTGTGGCTAAACTAAATGAGAGCAGTAAACCCAGGTTGGGATATGTAAATTATTTTTAAAATTTCTTTACTATTTGCCTTCCATTTCTACCAGTTCTGCTGCAGGATTGTGCAGGGGCTGGGGCTGTGTGGCAGCTAGAGAGGGGATGCTGTTGTAAGACTGATGCTAACGCAGCTTTTGCAAAAGCTCCAGCTGGTTAGGGAAGATGGTAGGGAATCAGCTCCTCACTGTGCCTTTGACCATCATCAGACTATTCCACAAGCAGCCAAATGATTGAAGCTGGTTACCAATATGTCTGTGTTTTCACTCTCACATTTTCACGCTGCTATAACACCAGCAATCTCCTATCTGCTGTATAACCTTACTCTTGTATGCCATATCCCCAACTTTCTACTTAGGCACACAAATCACTTCCATGGCCCGACACATGTCCTACAGTCTCCCATCTGTACTACTGGAGGGTTTCAAGCCATGGTCGCTGCTAACTGGACTGCCTCTAGGCTGAGCAAAACAGGCCTTAGTGGATCTGGAGAAGCTCAATGTTGGGTCTCCCTGTCATGTATGTGAACTACACAAGTCACAATAATTTCTTCACATAAAGAGACAAGATACTGCATTGTGCAGTGATTTGTCTAGAAATTCTCTTTCCTTACTTGCAAATCCTTGCATCTTACATAGTCAGAAGTAACACAAAGAATGTATCTAACTTGGAGACTTGAACTATGAACGTAATTGTAGACTTTAGCTCAACATCTACTCACTCTCATGGAGGAGATTTTATCTGTGATTTGCATAGCAAGTACAGAGCTCATTCTCTTGTACATATGAAGAAAGAATTCACACCTTCAGAACATTTCATTTTTTGTCCATACCAACAGAAATAACAGATTTTGCTACAAGGTAATGAAACTCTACCCTAAGCCTCCCATGAAATATGACCTTGCACAAACAACTGTAAGTGATGCAGAGCAAGAGGCCCATGGTTATCTAGGTTCCTAATGGTCGTGTTTACGTTAGCATTTGAGTTTGGAGGAGCCGTGAGGTTTTGAAGCAAATCCCCCAGTCATTTCTTCTTACCATATGTTGGTTCAGACCACAAGACTGTTTTGGTGTGCCCTAACTGGATTCCCTCAGTTATCACATCCATGGCTATTGAAAGCCTCCTGACACCATTGGGGTTTGGATTTGAGTCTCCCTGTTTCAGACAGATCTTTTTCCTTTATCAAGCGGTGCTGTCCTATGGCACAGCTGGGATCAGTTCCAAGGCTGTGCACTAGAGGGCAATTACACTCATAGATGCACGCCAGCTCATCAAAATAATATTCTTGCAGTAGTGCAGAATACGTTGATGCAGATATCCTCAGTTACCCACAGGATCCTGATGAGTACGAATCACTCACTGCGGGCTAACAAATGGTACTTTTTAGCTGTATCCATTGTACAAGATAGCTTTGCATTTTGAAAATTACCTGAATGTCTTATTTTTATCCATCTAGGAGATGAGTCTCCTTAAATAATCCTATTTTCCACTGATATCCATTTTGATATTATTTCTTTATCCATCTTTTTTAACTTCAATTTGAGAATGCAGCACCAGTGATTATATCTCTCTATAGCCTTATATTGGAAAATAATTCAGAGTTCAATTTGCTGTTTTGTTGCATCTGATTTTATTTAAGATTGTATGTCTTTTGAAGAGAAACAGTCCCAGTTCTACACTCAAAAAGATATCTTCTGTTAGAGCCTGATTTAAAACCATTGATCTCAGTGCATCTTGTAATTCAGTTCAATAAAAACAGAGAAACATTCAAATTTTGTTTGTTTTTGTCAAGACATCAATTAATTGTTATTTTCAACAAAAAGGTCTGCTGTTTGAAGTTTTTTTTACAAAACAGTGCCTATGTACTGCTTAAAAGGAGTTCATGTGTCACTTGGTTTCTGGTGACATTGTGCCTCCTTCCTAGTATGTATGAGCTACAGCAGCTTGTAGGTAGGTGTGGTGGGAGCACCTTTAATGTCTGTCATGAGAAACATGTGAAGAGAAGCAACAAAATGGACTGACACAAAGCTTTGCAAGATCTCAACAACAACAAAAACCCTAGCTGAGAATAATTCTTCATGTGAATTACTAGAGATCTGAAAGGTAAACAACAGCTGCTGGAGCTGAAGGAGGAGACAATTGCTAATGGCAGAAAAAGGGCAATAATGCAGCTTTCCAAGATTTGGACAAGCAGAAGGCACATGAGCTTTTACTGAGGTAATAAGGACTGAAGATAGATTAGAAGGATCTTGGATTAAATACAAGGGAAGGAATCAATTTCTACTCTGTTATTATTCAGGGAAAACCCAGTAAGTGTCTAAACCAACCAAGATCTGTTTCAGAATCACTTGATCCATGATTGCCTCCCAAAAAGAAAGCAAACTTACAACTGTGGGTCACCACATATACACAATCCACAGCAATTAGATCTAGAACATAGAAATAACAAGTCCTGGCCAAAGTCCTCATCTGACATACCTCTTTTTACCTAAAGATGTGAGCAAGGCTGTCCCTTTTCCAAGGCCCAGCATACTTGCTAAGCTTCTCCTACCAGAAACTGGCCAAGTCTGGAGACCTACACTGGGGTCTCAGAACCATATAATCGCAACTTGGGCTAATCCTTTTCTGTGGTGCAATACTTACAATACTTACTTTGACCTTCCAAGGAAAGACTCAGCACTGCATTCTTTCCTATCTTCCAACCTCACCACAGCCCAGAGCTCACCTATACACATCTAGCAAGACCTCTCCTAGGAACGTGCTTCTCTGGTCAGAACAAGTATCAGAGGAACCACTCCTGCTGCTGGCTGTTCAAAGAAGTGTGCAACTTGCTGCTTCCAGTCCCTGAAGAAGTAGCAACTGTGTCTGTTGATGATATTCTGTCAGCTAAATATCATCCATCTTTCCCCTTTCTACTTAAAAATAATGAAAAAGGTAAAGGCTATAGGTATCAAGTTCCTAGCCTGCTATTCTTACTGTTGCATTTCAACCTCTTCTCAGATTCAGGGGTGGGTTGCTTGCCAGCATTCTTCAGGCTGTTAAAAGCTATTGGCTTGTCTTTCCTCCAGAAAGCCTATTCACTGAACCTATAGGGCATTTCTTCTGGTAACAATGACTCAAAGTCTTTGAAAACAGAGAGATTCTTATTTACAAGTGTGGTTGTTAATTCCTCTTTAGCATTCTTGTTACTGAGCATTTAGAAACACAAAATACTTTTATGCTCTCCTTTGACAACAGATCTCTCAGCTGTTTACAAAAAGCAAATTCCAGAGGTAAAACCAGCTTAAATTTTATGTCAGCTAGACTGTCTGGATCAGTCTGCAAGAGATATAACTATTTATTTACTGGCACATTAGCTACAAGAGGCTCATTAGAAAGAAAAGTTAGGGGCCTTGGTCAAGAAATAGAAGATGGGTGATCTGGACAGGACAGGTAAAATACATAAAAGGGGCAGAAAGAAATAAAGTCCTAACTCACTATCAACGGGTGGATGTAGACCTGTATCGTGCTCCAGAAGTCTGCAAATAGTCCTGCCAGCTCCAATTTGGTGATCTCTACTTGCAGTTTATCCTAAGGATGGAAGTGGAGTGGGACAGTACAAAAGAGGAAAAATCCTTTCTGGGTCATTGTGCTGTCAGTGGGGGATGGAGAATGGACGGGAGCAGAGTTAGGAGAAGAAAAAGCTTTGCAAGTGCAGACCACTCCCTTGCTAAAAGCACCCTAGTCCAAAAAAATAACCCCAAACAACCTGTGATGAAGGGTAATAGTTTAAGTCATTCCTAAAGATTATTAAAGTAATTATGGATGGGAAATTCAAACATCAGAAGCTCAAAAAAGCAATTCAGATCAGAATATGGCTACAATATGGAAAGGATAAACATAAAAAGCAGAAAGGAAAAATTCAAGTAAAAAAGAAATACTGTGTAAATATTACCATTTGGTTCCACTAACATACTAAGCAATCTTCTATTTCTGACTTAAACCTCATATTTCCTCTTGAGTGGAAGGGGTTTTTTAATCAGTTATCATGGCTTTTAAATACTAGGGGAAGAAAAATTAAAAAGAAATTAGGTGTTTCAACTCCACAAGCCTGCACAGCAATTTGAAGATTATATTATGCTAAGAAATATGCTCCTTTCTTAAAAAAAAGATAGGAATTATGTGCAAGGGGAAAATATGCCTCTATTTTTAATGGAAAATATATGTGTAAAACTGGCTACAAAAATTTTTCATTAATTGAAACAGAGTGCTATCTGGAGTTCTGTTTTCATATTAATTAGGGCCAGCAGCTAACCTACTGTGCATGTATATAGCAAACTATAATGTACATTCTATAAATAGAATACAATTATACACAATTGTACATTATATAAAATATACAACATCAGCTCTGATGCTTTCCTGTCTTTTGTATTCATCGCACTTTTCTCATTGATATAAATGAAAAAAACATGTGTTGATACTTCAGTAAAATATTTCTGACAATACTACTCTAATTTTTATTATGAAGATATCCCCTATGCATAAAGGAAGATTTGACTTTTTTTTTAATGGATCCTTTACATAGAAAATGTTCTGTGCATGGTAAAATCAGGCACGATCAAGAAGCATGTTTTAAACACCTCTCATTTACTATATATTAAAGAGAAAGCAAACATTTGCACAGTGTTGAAGTAATGGGAATACTAGGGTCAGGGTTCTACCGAAAATGTTTTTCCAAGGGAAGTGGAAACTAGCCATCTTCCAGGTCTCTGCTCTCAACAATAAAGAGAGAGGAACATATACAAGAGGATGAAGTTAAAAATAACATCTCTATGGTCCCCAAATAAATTAATATTTTACATTAGGTTTCACTTAGGATAACAAAGTAGAAGCTGGAACCAAAAATGGCCTGGCTAATGGGAAAAGTATCTGAAAATGGTTGGAACAGAATTTTCTATCTTAGGTGGAAGAAGAATTCAAAGAGCTCAAGGTGCTTAAAGTACACTAGATAACCTTCATCCCAGACTACTGAAGGGACTGACACATGAAATTGTGAGCCCTTAGAAAGGAGTAAAAATAAAAATCCATCAAGTCAGACTGGTATTGTCTGACTGGAAAAGAGCAAACATAACATCTGTTTTAAAATGGGAAAAAAAAATGCCCTGGGCTAGTACAGACCAGCAGTAGCCTGAGCTTAGTAGCATGTAAAGCTTTCTAGTTTGCTTGAAGGGAAGTAAATACAACATTTCAAGGTGTATAAATGATATACACTATTTTTTATTTTTACTATGGAACATCCCTTTGGTTTGCTTACATGTGCAAGCAATAAGAGTGCTTGTTTACTTGAAACAAGCAGACAGCTCAGATCCAGAAGAGAGGCTTCTGGAGCAAACATCCTTTTTGGACCCTACTAGGGATACTCCTTCCTGCTTCCTCCTTTCTGTTTTTCTCATGCTCTGAGCTCTCCATACGATACTGAGGACTTATACTCAGGACCTAATTGTGCTGACTTCTCTCTTCTCCCTCTCCTCCCTTTTGCTTAATGTGTCCTCTTTTGCTTAAAAAAACCCAGCTGATACTGTATTTTCACATATATTAACTGGCACATAATTTGATGGGATTGGGTTACACAGGCACTTACTTGAGTACAGGAATTTTAAAGGTTAATGGTTGTCTGATATAGGGGTTACACCCATGGAAAAAATAATTAGATGCATGAAGGTTAAAAAATTTGAAAACAACACTGGTTCTACTCTGTCAAAACTAGGTAATGTTTTTTTTATTAATAATTTTCTTCTGCATAAAATAGACATGGTAGACCAAAGGAGTTACAAAAGCCTTTGATGTGGCAGAGCATAAGAAATTGTTAGTTTACTAGAATAAATTGAGGAATAGTTCAAGAACTGGAAGATGGATAAAGAGCTGGATAAAGAAAAAATGAAACTAGGTTATTCAAAAAGTTTTTGAGCTCTCTGCAAGTTATTGCCAGAATCCCCCAGAACTCACCTTTCAAAGGATTGTATTAAATATTTCCTTGAATAATGTGAGAAGCCAAGAATATCAGTCATGCCCTGCCGAGCTAATAAAGACTATTTTTGACAGAAGTGGCACATCAAACTAGCATGGCACACCTGCACAGCCCACCGTCTGCAGTGGGACAGATTGGGAAAGAGGAGACAAGACCAGTGAGCGATGCCACCTCAAGAGGAGATATAGCACAGCATTAGTCACCCATGGTCATGCACACACAGCGTGAGAGCAAAACAGTGTGGCTGAAGCCAACTGTATCAGCACCTGATTTATCCTCTGCTTTCCTAGAAATTTGTCAAGGGGAACACAAGTCCTGTTTCCTTGTAATTTGCTCCTTCCCCATGTCTCATTTTTTTATTTAGAAGATCTCCTTTATTCTTTTGATTTGATGTAACTCCTCATGTTATCTTGTTCTCTCGAGATATTGTAACAACCCACTATGTCTGGGGCCTTCTTCTCTAGAGTGTCTTCTGAGCAGGCACCTGCCTCTAACTTTACAGTTCTCTAACAGAAACAGATTTTTAAAGAAAATGGCCTGCCCCAAGGATATACCAGCCTGTTCAAGTTATCTCACAGGGCACTTACAGGCAGGTGGAGCCTTTGCTGCCCCACTTCTAGTAGGAAGAAGGTCCACCTTACTATAATGCATCTTCTTGCTCTGCCTTCCTTCATGGATACTTGAGGATATTTAATGGGGTGGAGAGCCATAAGAGCAGCAAAGGGGCATGGTCTACTGTGGAAAGAAAGGAAGAAACCCAACAAAACAAAACCCAGGCCTGCTAATGTTTTTCGTTCATTAGGCAAGCAGAAGGCCAGGTGCAGCAACAACAGGCCTGGTATATAAGGAGGGGACAGATGCAAGGGCAATAGGGTCCCAGGGCAAGCATAGTAACTTGCTGTACAACTATTATTATGGCCCCAGTCTTGTTTTAGCCTCCACTGGATTAATGTGTCCTCTGTTTCTCACTCTCCAGCCTAGATATGGATTTATCTCCAACACAGTTCCTGATCTCTTGATGTCTTCAGCTTCCCCACTTTCTATTGCATTCCTAAGGTTTCTGCTAAGCATTATGATTATCACCCAGACCTATTCTGCCTAATTTCTCCAGCACCTAATTCAATCTCAATGGTGAGAAAACAACCTAAGCTTACCTCCTAATTTGCCTCTGTTCCTCTTCATAGCACCCATATCCCCAACTCCAAGATGAGTGTGATGGAGGTTAGAGATTTTTTGTTGAGAGATGAGCTCTTTGCTGGTCTGGAAACTTTACTTCAAAAAAGCCTGAGCTCACCTATATTTAAGGCATTTTTGGTAGAGATGGTGGGTTTTAGATGGATTCACGAGGGAGATGAACATCACTGTCTGAGTGAAATGCAGACATCTGAGGGAAAGACTTCTGTACATGTCTAAGTCAAGTAGCATACGGGGTTAAGCATCTCTTTGGAGCTATCTCTAGCTGACTACTGAATTTAGATGTGAAGTTGGCGCTAAGAATCTGGTGGGCAAGTGGGAGAGCAGAATTTACTGAGTGAGTAGTAGAAGTTATCGGCCTAAAATCTCTTAAACTGTTAACATAAGGAGATAACAGTGTGTGATGACCACTGTATGTAAAGCACTGCTCAACCTTGCATTCTACTCTCAGTTTGCTGAGCTGCTCAGCAAAAAATGCTCACCCCTGGCTCCCAGCAGTCTCCCCATCCTACATGGTGGAGTCTCAGCAATAAGTGCCAAGGGCAGTGCTGGGCAAAGATTTGCTCCTGGTAGGAGAATATGCCAGCTTTCTCTTTGCAATGGCTGAAGGCTCCTTTAGAAAATCAGTCAAGTTCAAAGTGCTTCAAGCAAGGATAAGGGTTTTTGCCTAAGCATTTTTTTTCAGTTGGCGTTTTTAATTATGCATTTACATAATTAATAATTCTATGTGATATCTTACTTAAGGCCAGCTGCAAGATTTATCCAGGAGCCAGCAAGGGCATGAAAGGGGGCAGGAGGGATTAGAAGCAGTTTTGGCTAAGGCAGGGGGTAGTATGGAGAGGACTGGCTGCATGACTCCAGCATGCCATTGTTAGACAAACACAAAGAAATAGTCAACGTTTTGTGCTCACCACTGTTTTCAAATCGCTAAAACACCTCCTGGCTATCCCCAAATACATCATTTAAAAATAGCAGCTTTCTTCCTCCATCCCCTTCCCTAAAATGTATAAATTATTTTCAACAGTAGAAATCACAGGCACATTTTTCAGCAGCAGCAGCGAAATTTCCCTTCCCCCTTTCCTATGAAGAAAATGCCAGAACTTCTAACATACAATTGGAAGCTTGCAATCGGAGGCTATTAGCACAATGCTAAATTTGGGGTATTTCAGACAAGTAGTACATTTCAGAAAAGTAGTGCATTGCTATGTCTGTTGCTTGATTTGTGGCACATGTATAGTTGCAGTTCAAGTTTCCCTGTAGCTGCAAGAGAGGTCTACACAAAATCCCATGATAAATTTTACAGTGGATGCTAATATGCAGAAGGGGTTGGTTTAAAAATAAGAAGACATCTCTTCTAATCAATGCTTGACACGTGTCTAGTTTTCTGAAATTAAAGTGAAAGGCAAGGTTGGGTATTCATAACACAATCTGGTCATATTTATTTGCATCCACACATTTGAAAATGGGAGTTTACATTTTTAAAGCTAAGTAAAGTTGCCTTGTGACACTCATATTGTATCTATTACATATTTCACTTCAAAACCTCATCTCTCCTAAAGCCTCTTCAGTGTGCTTGAAGTAGCACAGCAAAAGAAAAGGAATTTTCAATTTAACTAGAGCACTGACATTCTGTTACACAATTCGATCTTGTCTATTTACGTGCTCTTAAAAAACAGAAGACACTAAACAAAACAAAAAAACAACCAAAAAAACCCCCAACAACAACAAAAAGCTGAATGCATCCAGCCAGCAGTGCCATAGGTGTCTGAATGCATCTGTAGCTTCCCTCTCACTCATCAGTGTAATTGTTGTCATGTTATTCCATTTTTTGATTAGGCTGGTCCGCCAAGCTCCCAGCTTTTTCTGGCCAAACGTTCTTCTGCTGGTTGTCATGGTGACTGCATTGTTAGCGGGGAGAAAGGCTCTGTTGTCTGGCATTGTTCTGTTGTGCTTTAGGTAATGCACGAGGCATCACAAGTGAAGTGGATGGACCTTTTTTGCTCGGCATCATTGCAGAGTATTGAAAATCTCACATAAAAAAGGAGCAAATAGGCCCTGACCAAAGAAATAACCAAGTTCTTTTTTTTTTTTTTTTTTCGGAAAAAAAAGAAAGCATGCATTGAGATAAAACAGCGATGACGATTAACTGAATAATCTAAGGAACTGCTATAGAAATTATATTTATTACAAGAACAATTGCCATGATTTGAATGTTACTATACAGTGCTCACCATTTGGCAATTTAGCTTGAATATAGATTTTAACTATTCATTGATTTCTCTCCAGCTTGCAATGTCATTTAACCCCGTACTCTATTTACCTTAAAACATTGTACTTTAGAAGGTGAACGCAATAATTTGATCTTTAAAATTTAATCTCTATATGTCTGCCTTTTTAAGTAAGCTACCACAATTACTTCACTCCTTTTTATATGACTGTCAGAGGATGGAATCACTGACTTTTTTTTTGTCAAGAAAATTTCTGCAAGAAATTCAGTTTTACCCCAATATTAATCTATTTTAAAAAATATTACCACATCAGGTACTATTCACAACTTTGACTTTGCCAGTCAACAATTTCTTTAAGAGACATCTCAGGAAAATTAGGGAAGAAGCCCTGAGAAAGTTCTTCCAAGAGCCTTTGCTTATTTAAATGGATTCGCAGATAAGACACTGGTTTAAATTGTGATTAATTGTGATTAATTAACACCTATTCAACATCAATTTACATGTTAAAGATTGAAGGTAAACCTAATGAAAACCCAACTGCTTTAAAACAATGGTTTTGAGAGTCTGATTTTCAGCCTGTGTTCAAATTCACTGATCCCATTAGGGAAAATCAGCAGGGTAGTAGCTTCTGTCCTGTCATTTCTGGGGCAAAAAACATCTTTCAGAAGAACCTGTCACTGGATGTCACCAAAGTTCCATAGACTTGCAGGCAAAACACCACTAATTTATCAATAAAACTCAAGAGTTGAAGAGAAAGCAAGCCAAAATGAGTACTGCAGGTAACCCAGCTTACCTATAAAGCTGGCAGGACCAGAACCTGCAAAAAGCTACAGATGTGCTCACCACCTTTATTGGAGCCACTGAGGTTCATGTGCTGCAGCTTTCAGCCAATATCCCAAACACAGAATGAGGTGAGATTTCAACTGCTGGCACAGGCATTTGAAAAACTGCACAGAGTGGCTTAAATTGAGTTGTAATACCTGTTGACATATGTTTCCCCACTTCACATCTGAAAAATGAAAATGACATTTTCCCTTTCCCTCCTTATTTAGTGAGAGGGGTTTTTTTGGTCTGTACTGTTTGAGCCCATCAGGGCTGGCACCATCCCATACCCATGTGCCTACCGCACTGGGGACTGCTGGTGGTCCACATTAAGCACCTGAAAGGAAGTTTTGTCCAAAACTTTGCTATGAATATGAAACTTTTTAATAACTGTTATGTGTAACAGAAAAATTGTTTGTCCTTAAGGGAAAAAAATATTGTCTTACCATAGAATCCATGTGCTTTTAAAGCTTGAATGGGGACTTCAAAATAACTAAATTACTTGGGCATCTGTGCTATGACGACTTCACAGTATCACTGTATGTCAGGGGTTGGAAGGGACCTAGAAAGATCATCTAGTCCAACCCCCCTGCCAGAGCAGGATCACCTAGATGAGGTCACACAGGAATGTGTCCAGGCAGCTCTTGAATGTCTCCAGAGAAGGAGACTCCACAGCTCTCCTGGGCAGTCTGTTCCAGTCACCCTTACTGCAAAGAAGTTCTTCCTCATGTTAATACTAAACTTCCTGTGATCCAACTTGCTCCCATTCCCTCTTGTCCTAACATTGGATGACATTGAGAAGAGCCTGGCTCTCTCCTCCTGACATTCACCCTTAACATATTTGTAGACATTAATGAGATCCCCATGGGTATTACGTCCCCTAAATCCCTTGTCATTTCTAGTTTTCTCAGAAATTACTTTTAAAAGCTGGAGAAATTGGTAGTCCATACAATTTGCCAAGGAACATTGAAGTACAGTGACTCTCTTACTTAGAGTTTACCTTGAACTACAGCTGGCCCTGCATTTCACAAATGCTCGAGAGCTCGCGAGAGCAGGCTCTAGCTGCAGCAGCAATCCTGCCTTTCCGTGTTCCTCTGCTGCCAGGTGCTTTGGACACGTGCCCAGCACCTCCAGCAGAGAACATGCACACAAACACCTCTGAGACTGGATAGTAAATCAGGATTTATCACGCACACATACATGCACACAAATTATTAACTGACACAGCAGAGGCAGGTCTCCACAGCCTCGCATCAGCTAATACCAGCCTCATCTACAGCAGAGGTATAATTCCTCCTAAATTCCTAATTCTCTTTTAATTCTATGAAATTACGATATAGCCCTGTTCATTTTACCCTTATTAAATTCAGGAGAGCTTTTCCATAAGGGATGGCTTCAGAAACATTAAAATGGGACAATTGCTGGTTTTTTGGAGAGCTCTATTGCAAGTGTATTGCCTTCTCAGCTGGAAAGGATGATTACTGATGTCTGAAAAAGGTACTTACAGCTTAGTACACAGTAAACATGTATTCTGTTTTTCTTTCGCTCTGTTAAACAATATAATACATAGCAAAAATCTACAGAAATAGCAATCAAAACAGACACACTTTAAGAAGAATCCCAATGCTTCTTAATTTGTACTTCATTCCTCCCACCAGCATTTCCACCCGCATTCATCACTGAATATTCATTCCTGCTTCTGCCTTTAGGTTGAATGTGGCAGCAGCCCAGCAGAGTCATGCAGGTATTTTGGTGAAGGGGATGACATGACACCCCTCCCCCCATTCCTGCCGCAGCGCAAGAGGGTCCCTAGCCCCTTTTTGGTTTGGGAGAGCTGAGCTCCCTATCAGTCCCCTATCCCCTGCCTGATGCGCTGAGAGCTCCCCCTCCTGTTACACTCAACCTTAACCACAGCTGACAGATTAATATTATTACCTCATTTTAACTAATTCCTCTCCTCAATTCAAAAAAAGCACATCTGGTGCTTTTCAGAGCTAGACAAAGCTTCTTTCCTCCCATCCTCTCCTGAACATCAATTAATAACTTGACAACATAAAGAAAATAAGAGTTTGTTCTGCATACCTAATAGTCACAAGTGACAGAGAGAGAAAAAAGGGACTTGCTCCAGAGAGGGATCAAGGAAATTACAGAACTGCCAAATCTTCTGTGTTTCTGCACCTCAGCAGGACTTACTAGGTCAAGGCACAGTAACATAATTACTGTGGCTGTTCAATTTCCAGACCAGGGCTGTCTCATCTCTTTAATTGGAAGTACATGAAAAGTGATGTGTAACTCTTCACACCCATCCAGGGAGATGGTGAATGGTTGGCTCCCATGCAACTACTCAATCCCAAAAGGTGATTTCAGACCTTACTGCCAACATTTCAACTCTCAAACCCACAGTTCTATTTCTAAATAAGAGTGACTCCCCTCCCAGAATTTCTAAAAATCTCCCAATAATATGAGCAGAAAAAACACAGCATCCTGAGCCTGTTGTCCTATGTGCCCTGCAAACATAAGAGTGACAAATGGGGCTGAAGACAATAAGAGTGAAGACCACTTGCCAGTTCTTCAGAGCAACTGGAGCTCTCTGACTAGAGATGAAAATAAAGTTCAAAGGAGACTGTATCAAAAAAAAAAAATCAACCACGTCTAAGGACAGAGTTCAGCATACAAAAGGACAAGAGTTTGTTACAGCCTTTTGAGCAACATTAAAACATGCAGGACTAAACTCTAGCTCTCTGGGTATGCCTTCACTGGCCCAGGCTATCCCACAAGGCCAGATCTGCAGGCCAAGGGATGAGTGAGCCAATAGGAATAGGCACAGTTGAGCCCAGGAGGTGCCTAGCCAGCTGGTGGGATAGGTTGGCTGGCACATACCATGGTGAGAGTGGTGAGCCACTGATGCTCTGCAGACAGGAGTTCTGGTGGCTTTTAGAGCTGCTCACTTCAAAGCCACTCCCTTGGATGCACACTCAAACTTCATCATTTGCCATTGAATTGTGTGCAAGTGGTTACTTTTTTGGACCTGACCTCAGGAAATTTACTGATACCAGAAAAAACACATGAAGTTTTTAAGGATGATAAACATCCATGATAATTAAGGAGTAATAGAAATTAAATTTCAGAAAGGGAACTGGTGCCATATTGGTCTGTCTGCAAGCAACTCCAGGACCTTAGTTCTTCAGTTCTCAGCAGAGAATCAGTTGTGAAGTTACTATTATTGGCTTTCTTCTTTCAAACTCAGCATTATTGCAAACTCAGTAATTCAGCTTTGTTATTTGCTCAGGAGCTTGTCTTTTCCTTAAAGTTTCTTCCTGATAATGCCTTTGTCCCAGCTTTGTAACAGCTACTTTATTCTTTTCTATCTTCTTTCTCTCTCCACTTTTTCCCCCCTAAAGAAATTCAGAGTATTGATCACTCATATGATTTAAGTTACAATTCCAAACTGAAGTCCTTCTTGGGAACCCATTTTTTTTTAATGCCCGAATACCTTGTGGCTATTCTTCATAGTACTATGTCTGTGAACAGCTACATATTTTAAAAATAAAATCATTCATGAGGAGAACATGAAAAATGTATTTATGCACATTTTATATCAAACACAAACATATTCTACATTGGATGAGAAAATGTCTTCTCAGAGGATGGAGTTTTATCAGACATGAGGTGAATTTCATTACAACTAAGCTAGATTCAGGGGGGAAAAAAATAGCTAGCTGCTGGTTAACAGGTTTTTTTTAAAAACGCAAAAACTAACTCAACTGTACCAAAACAAGACATTCAGCAAATCAGAAGTATGCCCACTCTTCAAATTTGCTTTAAAATTGCTGGTTTATTTTTATTATAGAACTGAACAATATAGGAAGGGAGCTGTGTTAGCTAATCTGCTGTAATCCTTTCAGCTCTTTGAAAGAACAACAAGCGGTTGATAAGCAGGGTCAGACTGGGTCAGGATTTCGATAGGAGACATCTAAGGAATGCCTAGGTGCTTCAGGAAGGGGATGTGGGTGATTTAGCATGCTAGCTAAATCAGCAAGCTCACTCTCCCCACCACTTCAGTAACAAGCAAACTGAGCAGACCGTGTGCTGTGGAAGGAGTAACCTTTGGGGGAGATAGGTGTAATAACAGAACTCCTGATTGAGGCATTATTTTACCCTTTTATCCGGCAGTGGCTTTACCTAACACCAGCTCAGGTAAGTACATTTGCCCTTGCTGACTGATGGCTAAAGGGTTTCCCATATGCAGTCCTAAAATTTGTAGGGTGTTGTCAGGTGCTGTCAAGCCACGCCATAAACCATATTGTCAACCCATTGTCTCAGGACACTTCTCTTGTACACATGTTGGGCATATTAAATATATATTTCTGCAAAGTGCTTGTAAATAGCAGGAATACCAGCTGCACCTATTACAGCTATCTCTCCTATCAATTCTAGTGTGGCTTTTAACAGCTGATAATAACACAATCACAAAAAAATGGATGATATGCAATATCAGTAAATATTTTTAATTCATCCACCATGAAGTTCTCATCTGAACCAGAAAAATAAATAAGAAAATTTTAGAAGTATCTACCTTGCACTTCTGAAATAGTGTACAGGCTGTGCAGGCAAAAACAACTGCCCTCCATGAAAATATTTCATTGAAAAGTCAGTATCTGTGGGTTACTGAAAGAAATGTAGCAGTTTCAATGAAAAGAGTAAAAGCCTCTCTCAGACCTCATTTCATGCTTTTTTGTTTCCACTGAGCATATTTTAAGAACTAATCAGCCTTATAAAAGGTACCACTGTTAATCTACTGTTTGTCTTCGTCTTCACTGCAGCTGCTTAGTAGATAGAGAGCAAACAAAACCAGAATTAAGGTCATTCCATTTAAATCCTTCAGAGTGGAAGACAAGGACTAAATTATTGCTGAGAATTACGTGAAGGAAAAGCCCAGGGAAAGATAACTGTTGTTTATTATTTGCCAGACCCACAGTGGCACTGCATTCACATATTTGTGAAGGGATTACATTAACGTTTTATGAGATTAATTGGTAGCATGGGCAAGTTCTCTGAGATACTGTCCACACAACTTAAAAGTATGCTGCTGTGTTTTCACAGACCATATGTGGTACATATGGCTAGTGAGTAATAACCAAAAGCTACCCATCAGTTGTCATGAATGAAATGCAATGACATTTTCTCACATAAAATATAAAGGACATCATATCATGCCATCATACAGCACATGTCTGAATCACACAGGATTGTAGTAAAACCTTAATGGGAGATTTTGCTTTCCTTCATGAGACACCTTAAACATGTGAAAATACATCTTTAAGGCAGAAGGAGCAATAGCACAAAAGAACTCTTTAATGCTAATAACAGAAAATGATTTCACAGTAGTCAAATATGAGTAGAAAATGAGTGGTCAAATGAGTAGAAAATCTTTTGGCCATCAAAAAACCCACAAGCTTTTCCTTCAAATTAGGAAACATTCCCTGGGAGCTACTCTATAAATAATACATGGTGGGGGTTTAGTGTAATCTTTAGTACAGGAACATGCTTTCTAAAAAGCCAACAGTAATACCACTTCAAGAAGGAAATGCTGTGTGAAGAGAGGATCTTGCAGCTCTCTCCCACTTTAAAATCAAGTACATTGGCTCCACAGTATCTCCAGCCCCCAGGAGCCTGATGGCTACAAGGTATGAGTCAGCTTCACCACTCCAACCTCTCAAGTGGCTGAGAGGTATGTTCCAGTTTAGTACCCCATGCTGGTTCAGGCTTCCTGCACTCAGCCTCCATGAGGCTTATTCAACACTGAGGCTGGTCAGAAATTAAGTATTGGCACTAGGTACCTACAGAGGAAACAAAAGGAAGAGGGCATTTCAGGTGGTTGAAGAAGGATGCACATGATGCAGGTGCAGGACAAGATGCTCACAGCATTGTGATCTGAGCTAGGGAAAGTCACATGCACTAGCACAAGGGGTAACTGCTCACACCATCACAAAGTTTGGATCCCTTTTTTCAAGCAAAGATTTTGATAGAAGATAGGCCTAAACACCAAATCACTGTGGATTTACAGACAGCCTAGAAATAATCTTCCTTTCCTCTCATCCCTTCCTCCCTCTCTCCTTTCTCCTTACTATACACATGCAGGGTTTTTGCTTATGCGGTTTCATTTGATCTCCCAAACCTCCTTCATCCAACCTTATTTCACCCATCCATGCTGAATTGGGAGCCAAGAGCATTTAACCACAGCCATGTATTCTGCTGCAGCTGGGCTCTGTGAGAGGTGAGAGCAGGCTGGTCTTGGGGAGACCTAGACTGGAGATGTGACCCCCATAGGGGACCAGAGTATAACCAAACCATTCAGACTCACTGTGTTTGCAGGCCATATGAGTGATCCCTTCAGCTTGCTAGGAAAAAGCAAAGCTTTGTGAGGAAGGTTTGCCCCTCAGATAGCTTAGGAGCACACCAAGTCAATTGGACCATGCTTTTTTGGTCACATTTCTTCTAATTATTCACCTGCATGGTTTAATTTTATAGGGCTCTCTTGGGCTGCAATATCAGTAAGCTATTGAATTGCAATAGAAGATGAAATGTAGGTAGGTTGTAAATCATTCAAGTGTCAATAAATCACTGGCACCACTGGAATTTCTAGGAATATCCACAAATAGAAGATTCAAGTTGGAGCAAGAAGAAAAATTTTTTCCTCCCTTTAAGGAGTACAAAATGAAAAATACTGCGTAGTGTTCTACACTCCTCTGTGGAACATGCCTGTTTGCATTGGGTAACCTAACCTATATCTGCATTGCCCATAAAAAAATCTTTGTTTATCCGTTTAGGACATAGACCACTTTGGAGTCATACTGTTAAGGACCTTACCTAAGGAAATAATGGCTATATACAATCAACTATTTGGTATAATAATGCTGAAGATAATGGAGAGAGTCACTGAAGAAACACATAAAAAATCTAAAACTGCCAGAGGTGACATCTGTAAATAATGTCACTTGCATTCTTACAGCTCTGAAACATATTTTGAAACACTTATACAAAAATGCCACTAAGATAATTCACCACAGAAATGTTACAAGGATGATAGGACTATACAAAAAACCCAGCTAGAAATACACAGTATCAGGAAAATTATTTTCTTTACATGCATATATAAATTGAAAAAAATCTGAGCCACATGCTGAAAGCAGTCTGAATGTATCTTAATGCAAAAAAAACCCAACCCGAAATCCCAAATCATCACTATTTTTTAGAATATTGGAAAACTAACTTGAGCTCAGGATTTAATGCCTTCTATATCTGAAAACACATGAGCACACATCTGCATTCTCTTGTATATATCCATAAGGCCAGAAATCCTTTCCCCTTCATTACATGTTGTTTCCAAGAGATGCTAGATGCTGCTACTGTCTTGTTTGTTGTGTAATCATCTGCAGTCATGACATTTGTGTACCATTTCAATACTAAAATAATAACACAAAGCTCTGAGCAGTTCCTCCACCAGCAGCTAACCTGATGGGCCAAAACAGTCAGGCTGGAGAACAACAAAAAGTCCTAACAGAGAACAAGGCACACATGGAGAAAGGCATTTTGCTTCTAGCCCTACTTTTTTTGAAAGCATTAAGAAACAAGTCATCAACAGATGTATATCATCTAATGATTTACATGCATTTCTGTCAGCAAGAGGCATGCTCACCATGCTAGCAACTGCCAGGTCCTATAGGCTTGATCTTTAATTTGCAGATGATTGCGTACTAAATGTACAGCATTAACAGCAAACGTGGAAAACATATGTAATACAACACAAAAGCCAGTTGCTCAATTTGATGACATTTAAGAAAATACATTATATGGCAACAAAGCATAAATAGCTTTGTCAGTCATAAAACACTCCTTAATGTTTTATCAAAGCTGAGCAAGTAGTTGGGATTAAAAAAAGGAAGTAAAGGAACTAAAATAAAATAAATAACTAAGAGTTATTTATTTGTAAACATTAGTCTCTTGAAGTTTCATAGAGGTTGAATTAAATAATTTTTCTAACATAAAGAAGTCATTATACTTGCAACATGTAAATATTGACTGATTCAGCTAATGAGAGACTGTGTATAAACAGCCTCCTTTATTTCAACTGGAGTCTCAAGCAGACAGCTTTGTAAATTTTACAGTCTCTTGTACCTGAGCCAACAACTGATAGTGCAGGAGATCAAAGCCTTGATACAGAGATGCCAAGCAATTTGTGTATAAATGTGCTCCTTAAAAAGCGATAAGAGCACAAAAGAAGTTTTAAGATACTTTCACCACAATTTAAATGATAAATAGCTAATTACTGTGATGACTTGTGTTAAAGTTGTCCCCAGTGCTAAAAACGTACCAACAGAAGTTCAAAAACACTTTCTATTTTTTCCCTGCAACATTTGTAAATGAGAAGGTATTTTATGTTAAAAGCAGTTACGGTTTTTTCTGTTCTCAACAGGAATATTTCTTTTAACTCCTTAATTATTTGTTCAGCTTTTATGCAATGGCCTAAGATCTAATTTTTCATGCATAATTTAACAGAGATATTTAAGAAGATAAGACAAAAAAAGGCCCTCACAGGCTGTAAGATGCTCACTAGTAACATCTGCTCAAAGTCATTAACACAACATTAAAGTCATTAGTGACACAGAGTGATAACATTCAACCCAACACTCAAGTTTCTTTATGTTTTCTGTTATAGTTATACTGACAAATTTATGACCAAACTGAGCATGCTATGCCTCTGTAAATCATTTGCAAAGAAAAATAAGTTAAAAGTATAAAAGCAGTAAGATACATTTTACAACCAGCCTGCTGCTGTAGAGCTATAGGAAGTGTTGCACTGTGACATCTTCAGCAATTTCAAAAACTCCATGGATTATGCTTTGATTCCTATATATTGTTCGGTGGTTAAATTGTGGGCACAAGTTCTTTCTGCTCTTACAACAAAGTACTTGGATTTTTCACTATTTCTTATGCAATAAAAGACAAGTCAGAAGCACAAATGTAACACTCACTATGGCTCTTAGAGACGAACATTATAACCCCTCTCTTGACTTGTTTTCTCACACTGTATCAACAAATTGGCTAGAACAAAAGGGAAAGGCTGGAGCACCTCCCTTATAAGGACAGGCTGAGTAAGTTGGGATTGTTCAGTCTAGAGAAGAGGAGGCTCTGAGGCGACCTTATAGCAGCTTTCCAATATCTGAAGGTAGTCTACAGAAAGCTGGGGTAGGGCTTTTTACATGAGTGCATAGCAAGAGGACAAAGGGAAATGGTTAAACTTGAAGAGGGAAGGTTTACGTTAGATATTAGGAAAAAATTCTTTCCTGTGAGGGTGGTGAGATGCTGGAATAGGTTGCCCAGGGAAGTGGTGGCTGCCCAATCCCTGGAGGTGTTCAAGGCTAGGTTGGATGGGGCCCTGAGTACCCTGATCTAGTAGAAGCTGTCCCTGCCTGTGTAGGGGGGTTGGAACTAGGTGATCTTGAATGTCCCTTCCAACCCTAACCATTCTATGATTCTATGAATACAGCCATGCAAATAAATTGCAAACAAGGATATATGGTCATATACCATGCTGAATATTGTCAATATGAATCTTATCTCCCAGGCACAGTCTGAAAATCACTTGGGGTCTCCTGTGGCCTTTGGTGCTATAACTGTGCCGACAGCAGAGGGAGCATTAAACTCATTGCCCACGGTAAAGTGTGGGGAGTGAAACCCATGTTCCTATAATCCTTGTACGGGTAGGATGAGCTCATTAGCCTTCTGGCAGTCATCCTAGGAGAAGGACAACTCTGATTCCAAACCCGGGCAGATGGAGCTCGTTTAGCCCTGTAAGGCCTTCCATCTAAGA